>VXAL01001854.1:304563-329453 GCA_013399475.1 Chauna torquata
CTTTGTTTAGAGGAGTAATGCACTGTACAGTGTGTTTGGTAGATGATGACCCAAACCATGCGGGTTCAGAATTGCTATTTCTGTGTTTCCAACGATGTCAGTGGATTTACATTTTGTGTGAATGTAGTGTTTACTTGCTTGTTTGAGCTATGGATTTATATTTTAGTTTTCAAAGTCTATCCCAGCACCTATAGAAATGGATACCTGTTAGTACTTTGGTTAAAGGGAACTGAGGAGACAAAGGCATTGGCAAGAGGGCTTGGCTTGCTGAAATGAGACAGGCATTACAAGCAAACCTCTGGACTATATTACCGCCATGGAGAACTGTAGGGGCAGATCTTGTTGCCAAATTGATTGAATTTTTCAGGATTCTTTGCGGAAATATGTATGTATAAGGTGTCTGTTCTTTGGGAAATCACAGCCACAGATGAGTTGCTCAAGATAGGTAATGGCTTACAGCACCAGAGACTTCTGTCCCTACGATTGCTCAGTATCCAGGATGCGACTTACATGTATATAGTCACTTTTGCATGCACAAAGAAAGCAGGCAAGGCTGACGATCACCTGTTAACATCAGTGCAACTGAATATGATAAGAATGAATGTGGCATTTTTACCATTAGAATCTTCTATTGCCTGTGAGCCACTGGTACTCAAGATTCTGGAACAGCTGTGACTTTCAAAACAGCCAAATAAGTTGGGACTTGATTTATTTCTCTTTGATCTCTGGGGAGATTGGGGATGTGTTTGTTGATAATCACAGATGCACTTAGGCACCTGATACAGGGGTGTCCAAGCCCATGCTCTTTCTTCAGTGGGAGTCAGTAGAGTGTTTTCAAAGTTTGGGTACCTATGATGGCAAGTACGAATATCAGAACTGCTACCTGCAGCTGAGCTGCAGTGCTTGGCTCTGGCAGAACTCCTGGGCTACTTTAGCTGTGTTGTAAAGCATTTTGAACTGTGGCTCAACCTGTTGGTAGTGGCGGCCAGGTTATTTACCTGCATTGATTATTTAGACATTGCTACGGTGAATGAGTTCAAGTTGATTGCCACCTTGTGCATAGTTTTGTTTGTATTATAACTGCTGTTCTTTTAGGCTGTTTGCGGCTTTTTCTTGGTTCTCATTACACTCAAAGAAAGTTCATGGCTCTTACAGATTTGGTCTCCTCCTTTCCAGAATTTTTCTCCAGATTTTTAACCCAAATGTTAAATGAGGTCCTACCCAGGGAACCCTGATGCAGTCTGAGAGCTGCTTTGTAACGTCAATATAACTGACAGGGCTAATGCAAGCTAGAACTCGAAGTCCAGCCAGCAGAGAAGACAACCAGAAAAACATTTGCAGATGATCTTGTCGGTGATCCTGCTGGTGATGGTCTGTTTTAGAAAAGCCAGGTCTGTTCTGTCCCCAGGGAGTGTTTTGATCACTGTAACTATGATCTCTCTTGTTCACAACTGATCCTTCCAGAAGAGTATGTAGCAACCTGTGGAGAGCCTGGGGTGTAAAACCAAGGTGGTGGTTTTTTTGTTTTGTTTTGTTTTGTTTTCTTCTTTCAGTGGGGCCAGGACTTCATTCCAGGTATCTGCAAAAGAACAAGTAGGAGGAGGAAGAGTGAAAGAAAGGGAGGACTTATGGATGCTAGTAGCTATGTATCCTCCTGGGGAATGAATAAAAGCACTACTTTGAACTGTGATAATAAGAAGACAGAGTGCAAGCTTCTTGACTCTCTGATGGTTAAGTAAATTATGTGCATGTGTGTAGATGGGTTATTTAGAATTATATGGTGAATTTAATTTAAATTGATCTTCAAAGGGATATCAACAAACTGTTTCATTTGTCAGGGGAAACCACCTTTTATTGTTTTTAAATGAGAATGGTAATTAGAAGGAAGTTTGGGTGAAAATTGATTCTTGGGCTAGCTTGTTACTTCACTATTCACTACGATACCAAAGGGAAGTAGCCATGTCTCCATCTAATCTGAACTCATCAACAAGTGCTCAAAAATGCACCTGGCTTGTTAGTGAAGTCTATAATTAAAAGGAGGAAGGGAAATCCCCTGGACTAGGACCTGAATAAAGGGTCAGCTTTCTCTCTTGTTGTTCCTTGTCCATTCCCTCCAAGTTCCACATGGGCTAGTCTTAACTCAGGACTGCTTCTCTCATTTTAAGTATTGTTTGCCCTTGAAGTAGAAGGGCAAATTGAGAACTATAGTTTGATCAGGCTAAGAAAACTAGTGCTAATTTCTATCAAGGCAAGAAGGAGATACTGTTCTCTAAAGTAATATGCAGATGCCTCATGCTCAAATAGTAAGGTCATTATTCCCTTAGGTGGGTGTTCCTAACCAGTAATGTGGAAGGGTGACGGCTAGAGTTTAACCTAAAACTGTTAAGGGAATCTAAATTTGCCATATACTTGGCTTTTATGTTTTGAAAGCAGCTAGACACTTAAAGGCAGGAGCAGCTAATATCCTTGCATCTCCAAGATCTTCATCTTCCTTTTTATGCATTTGCAGAGAGTGTTGACTCTCCTCCAGGCAACCTTTTCAAGAAAAGCTGCGAACTAACATATCCAATCATACAGGCAACCTTTTTAAGAAAAGCTGCAAACTAATGTATCCAGTTGTATAAGTGTACATACAATACTTGGGTTCTGAAGTTTTGAGGTGGTCCAAGGCCCTTACCATTGGTAGGGCGTTATGCGGTAATGAACCACTGCCTTAGGCTTTTTTTGATACTTGTGTTCTCAAACATCCTTTGTCTGTTTCCACAGCAGCATACACATGCTTACCTTCAGGAGAAAAAGAAGTTTCAGTCTTTTTCCTTTTCTTTTTCCTTTTCTTTTTCCTTTTCTTTTTCCTTTCCCTTTCCCTTTCCCTTTCTCTCTTTCTTTCTCTCTTTCTCTCTTTCTTTTCAGTATGAATATTCATGGGAGCGAAGAATGAAATAAAGGAGAAAAAATATCATGGACATCTTAACAGACAACTGTGTTGGAACGTAATTTTATCTTTCATACACAGTTTCTCAGTCCTGTCAGTGGTGACTGTCTGAATATGCAGAGGGGAAAAAAGGTGTTTGGGTAGGAGTGGATTTCTACCAGAATAGTTTTGAAACATTACAGCTGTTCTTAAAGTGTGCATACTCAGCACAACATATTCATTCTTGATTGCCTCCTCGTTCTTTTAGCCAATTACAGCAATTTATTAGGTCATGAATATTCAACAAAGTAACCCTCAACAGATTTTTTTTTCTCCATCCTGGTTATGAATGTAGTCCGCTTTTCTTTTCCATGTACCTTTCCAACTGCTGGCACATGCTTCTCAGCATTAAAATCTTTCACCTTTTTCTTGAATGGCTTTGATTAAAACTTCGTACTTCTCTAATGCTGGTTATTTCTCTGGATTTGAAAACTAAAATAACAAAGGTAGTAACAATATTAAAGACTGGAAAAAATCCTGCAAGCTTGCTTTCTCTCACTGTGATTCCTGTATATATCAACTGAAATGTGTTAGGAAAGCCACATGCATGTGTGGGCTTAGAAGCAGTATGTATTATAATAGGTGTATGTGTGTATGGATAGTAGACAATAGTATAAATTACATGGTGTGGGAGTTACAGTGGAGATGTCTAAGGGTAAATTACGGGGTTTTTTTGTTATTATTTTTTTTTTAATGCTAACGACTAAGTAGAACGTATAAAGATCTCAGGCTTCTATTAGCTATGCCATTGTAATAGTTGTGCTATCAGGTTGGTGGTACTTTTATTTTTTTGTCTTGCATCACCATTTCCAGTCACTTGAAATCTTGAAAAGCACACGTACATTCATAAATGCATCTTAATTCAGGTGAAAGTTAAGAATCATTAACATTCTACTTTTGTTGCTCTTGTAAATTGCTGGACAACTCTGGACATAAGACAGTTTTTGTTGTAAGGTTGTGGATTATAGGTGTTGTATTTTTGTAACGTCACCTTGTCAGCATGTACCTGATCCAAAGAGGACTGGGAATATTGTTTGCAGCTGTTGGCTAGCTAATGAATGGCTGTAACTTAAGTCTGTGAAATGATGCCATTTTACACTTGTCTGTCCAGCATGGGTGCTCTGGTTGCTGAGCCCCTTTGAGGAAGTAATGTGCACTGTAGTGGGTCAGGTCCAGTGCCAACAAGAAGCAGAAGACAATTTAATAATGATACTGTCCACACAGATTGGCCAGCTGGATGTTTCCAAAGCAGGTGGCAGTGTCTTTTTACTTGAGGGAGGAAATAAAATGTGAGAACTTTAAATTGGACACAACATCCCCTACTAAAAAGCTATGCAAATTAGAACCCTCTCATTAAATGCAAGCTAGAAGAAGCGGCCTCCCGATGTATTTGATCAGATTTTGTGGTTTTGATTGAAATGATTTCATTTTTTTACTGAGGATTTACCTTTTTATAAATTATGTTTAGTTAACTTCAATGTAAAGTGAGATGTCTATCTCTGGTCCCTCGATAACACTGAAATTATACTAGTTACAATTTTACAAATCTGACAAATCCCTGGTAATCGTTATCTTGCTTGAAATCTAATTAATAGTAGTATAGCATTACAGTCTTACCTCCTTTGTGAAATTTAATAGTCACTTGGTGACTTTCAGACACTAGCTGCCTGGTAGGCGTACATGCTACCGTGACAGACCTAGGAATATGCAAATCTCAAACACTCAGCAATATGCTGTTTAATGTGACACTGAGCCCTTTCCTGCAAGTTCCTGTTGCACAAAGAGGCATTTGAAAGAGTGCTTTCCTCTTTTTTTTTTTTTATTAATGGAATATCTGTGTGCCCTGGGGAAGTGCTCCTCTAGAATTTTAGTGTTTGCTTTAACTCCCTGCATGTGGCATGCATGTAAGCTGCAGAGAGCTGATTTATTTTTTCCCCTTTTTTTTCCCCAGATCCTTGTGAAACATATACTGCTCCATATGTTTGCAGGATTATGCTTTGCTATGTTGTCTTAAATTCCTTAGGCAAAATAAGGAATGGTTTTCTTTTAGTATAGCATCTAGTATTGCTCAGCTGAGGCTAGATATTTTCTTCCTGAGTTTAGCTCTATTGATGATTTGGTTCAGAACCACAGTGGAAGTCAGGTTCAGAGGACAGCTGTAATACAACAAGTAATTAAAGGTCAGAACTTCACTCACTCACCCTCTGAATTTTAGCATATGTCTGAAATGGTGCATGCTGATCATCAAGTTCTCTACTAAAGCTGCTGGTCAACTTGAACTCATGTAGTATAGGGAAGAAAATGGGAAGGTGAGCATTTGACTTAGTTTTCTGATAACTTGAGCCCTCTTACAAAGCTTTAGACCTTCTAGCCTGTTTTCAACATAGGCAATTGAACTTTGTGTTTGTAAAGAACTTCCCCATTCAAATGGACAAACTTTGGTGCATTTGGATTTCATGGCAAATATAGTGCCCGAATCCATGGGTAGATTTCAGGAGTGTGTAGATTTGGGTATCTGTGAGGGGGTAGCATAACAGCACAGCAAAGTGCTTTATTGGCTCAGTGTTACATGTGATCCAAACAGAACCATGGTCCACCTGGAAGAGATTACAAAGGAAAAAGTGCAGAGCAAGAGCGATTTTTTCTTCTCTGGAATCTGCCTCTTTCACTGGCTGCTACCTGTTAGAGGTTTGGTTAATGACCCATTTGTTATAGCCAGCTGCTTGGAGTAAGCCCATGACACTCATGGATCTGTTTCAGACTCAGATACATCCTTTAGGGTTCTTTCATTCACGTTGCACTGCAGATGAAATGGGAATGTGTCATGGTTCTACACAATGGGGTCAAAACCACCTGGAAGCCACTCCAGCAACCACAGCATTGCATACCTTTAATACAACAAATATAACCGGTAAGAAAGTATATGATTTTCTCTCATGCATCTGTTGACTGTATCTCAGCTGATCAGCTGTTGCACATTCAAACTCTAACCAGAGCTACCAGAGCATGTTCTGTTCATCAGACCACCTAAGACTGAATGTGGTGTCTGGAAGGCTACCTACTCTTACTTGTCCCTTGTGTGCTAGCTTTTTTTGAGGTGATAGGAGTTGGTTTGGTGACAAGCACCCTCTGTTTGGTTAATTAAGTAATGCAGATATAAAGTTGTGTGCCAGAATACTGGTAACTGACAAAACATACTGCATGGCATGATTACTTGCTGATTGTACTTTTCACTGAGCAATTGCATTGGTCCCATTGACAGTTCAGCCTATTTCAAATGTTGGCAGTGCCAATGGAATTGATTTTTTTTTTCTAGATTAGTGTGCTACAGAAGAAGCAGCATCTTCACAAAAATCTTAGTGTACTAGTTTCCATTTCAGTCCTGATGAATGCAAGCCTGAAGTGAAACAGTAGGAAGGGAGGAGAGGAACAGTAGAAAGTACAACCACTTTGAAAATACCTAGAAGACTTTCAAAAGATGGAAAACTGAAGAAAGCTTGGGAGAGCCTACAGGCAAACCTAACTTGTCTCTAACACACATCTAGTCTGGAATTTCATCGTACTTCTGATTGAGGAAAGAAAGACCAATTAACCCAGGAAAACACGGATTGCATTACATATGCATTCACTGCCAAAGGGGGAGAATGTGGATTACTTAACACAAAAGTGCTGAAGCCATTAGTACAGCCTTTTAGAGTTGAAATAAACATGTATATTATATGCCTGTATGTCCCAGTGGACAGCACAACTGGTGTCATATTCCACAGTGGATCCATTAGCAACATAATGTCATCTAACCACAGGCCATGCTAATGGTTTAAATTAGAATGTGTGGGGATTTTTTTATTTTATAAAAGACACAGCTGCATGATTAAAATAAACCTCTTCAGCATAAAACTGCTGCTCTTCTATGAAAACCCTTGTGATGCATCACTTCAAGCAATATCAATGAACAGGAAGGTGTGAAACTAAGCTTTCTGAGCATGCAAGAGCTAACAAAGAGTTGAACAAAATCAAATGCGTCCATGCGGTGCTTGATAGCTCAGAAAAAGGGACTGGGATGTCTTAAAAAGCAACTGAAATTTAGTTTTGGGCAGGTGACAGAGGACGTACAATGGTGTGTTTGTGCAAATCCGTTTCATAGCTGAAGGTAATTGGTTCCACCATACTATGGGCAACAATACCCCACTGGCAGTAGCAGTGCTAATTGCTGTGGGTAGAGAAAGGGGTAGTTGTCATGGGTCCAACACAGCAAAGAATGTGTGTAAAGCAAAACTTTAAAAATCAAAACCATGACCTCAACACAGAAAACAGAAGGAAGTGTGAACTTGGCAGCTGCTGCCCTGCTTTCATGATTGCTTTAAATGCTTCTGCCAGAGGTATGGAGGGTACAACTGGGGCTTTAAACCTTTTCAGAAAACACGGTGCTCCTGTCCTTTATAGCTTCCCACATAATTCATCTATCAAAGCATTTCACCAGAAGGCTGTGTTACAGTAGGACACTAGTAATTCGTGCTCTCCTCTGGAGCTGGAGGGCAGACTGCTAACCCTGATGCTGCATAGCTACCCAATAGTATTTCCCTTAAAGTTTTCCATCTGCATACTACTGTTTCCCTTGGAAAATGCAGACATGTTTTCCCTCCTTATCTTCCACATCGCTTATGAGCCTAAAAATTCATGTTGCAGTTCAGAGAATCTGTCAAGCATAATAAATAAAGAGCTGCTTACAAAACATGTCTCATACAGGTATGGTTGGAGGAGAAGATAGAACTGGGAATAACCTATTCTGGTGAGTAGAGAAGCAGGATGGGGTCCTTGCGCTCATAAAAACTTACCTGAAATAGCTCTCATTTCTGTTCAATGAGATGCTAACTCCACCACAGAGTTGCCCCCTAAGGTATTGGAGCGTGTCAGTCAGCTCAGTTCTGATATCTTACCGGCATTTGTTCTTACCGCAAAGCTGATTCGATTGAGAGAGACCTGTCTAAATGCAATGGTACACTTACCTTGAACTGGCTGGCCTACCGGAGAGTGTGAGCGGAGCTCACAAGCTGCTTAGTGGACCGCATCACAGCCCAAGCTTGCATCCCTGCTGCACTGAGACACAACTTTTTCTTTTTAAAGAAAAGCACTGTGGAGTGGCAGTACCTGTCTTCTAAATGGGTTTGCAGGGGTCAGCTACTAGAGTGGAACAGACCCATGCTGTGCTCACACAAATCAAAAAGTATAAGTACCATATCCCTGAGAGAGGGAGGAAAACTGTAATCCAATTTGTTGTATGGAGATGACAGCAGAGGTTCAGATAGAAGGAAAGCAGGATGAAGCGTGGTGGGAAAGTGATCCTCTTCAATATGTATTGGAAAAGAGAGCAAGACAGCCTTCAGGGAAGTAGATGATGCCAATATTTCTGCAGAGAAATAAGCTATAAACAGTGAGATAAATCTTAACTCCTTAGATTACCATGTATCTCTTTGGAAAAACTGTTGCATTTAGTTCCACCCAAAAGATTTTCTGATTCCACTGGCTGTTTGCATTTTATATATATATCTATGCAAGTTTTAGGAGCGTCATTCAAGAGAATGTTTTAATTTCTTTACTGTGTGCAGTTAGACCTCCCACACATTATTGTTTATATACGCCCTTTGCTGAAAGCCAAATATGCCCTAGGAATTTGATCTGATGTCCGTAGCTGAAATACTGGCCTCTGACTGTGATATGGAAGGTGGCACATGCTTCCTTTTAACGGTTGTTTTGAAGTCAAAACCAACTCTCAGATTGTTTGTTTTTTTCCCCAATAGAGCTAAAGGAAGCTGAGACATTCGTTTAGTTCTCTTCAGCGTGGGGGACAGGACACTTTCTATGGGAACTGATAACAAGGACATTTTAAAACCTGCCTGTAGTTGACAGCTAGCACTGTGTGATTTCTTTTGGACAGGCCAAGAGGTTAAATTGCAGCCTTAAGTAGAGCTGTGGTACTCCAGTGACTGTGACTCCTAGCTCCGGAGCTGACTCTGATCCCAGTTGGAGTCAGCTGGCAGGACAAGGGTAGACTTCACAAGCCCCACGCTGGGCTTATGCAAAGTGACATAGCTCTGCCCTGGGGCTGCAGGTCTGCTTTGTGAAGTGCTGTTCCGTGGCGTTCCCATTTAGCATTAGCTTAGTGTACAAAGTAATAACAAGAACTCGCCAATGCCCGTTGGTAATATACGAGCTGACAAAGGATACTGCACCTTGGTTGCTGCCCTGGTAGAGGGCATCTCTAATGGTTTTCCTAAGCTTGTTGTGGCAGCTGCTGTCAGGTGCTGAGCTGCAGGGACTGGCTTTTGCTGCTGAGATGCTACAGCAGCCTTCCTGGTCTGATCATTTGCTAGGGAGCACTTCCCTTTTCTTCTAAGAAATGCTGTGTAAAATAGAGCAGGAGATAACAAAAAATGAGTTATTTGCCAGCATTTCTCATTCCCTAACGAAAGCAGCGCCGGTTTGCTTTGAGTTCTGGCACATCACGCCCCACCGGTATCCTGCTTCTGCTGAGGGGGCAGGTCTAGGACTGCACTGGTTAGATTGGGATGTCCAAAGTCAAGGTAACTGTGGTTGGACAGAGTCACTCGGTGCTGAAAGTAAAAAGAGTGGCTGTTTTTGAGCTGGGTGGGAAAGACTGTATTCTTTTTGTGATTTCTGAGCAGTGTTTTTTCAAAGCTCTTGCTGAGCCCACTTTAACTAGCTTAAAGTGAATGCCACTAATGTTACTTTGTGGATCCCTGAAAGCTTCTGTTAAAGTGACTGAAAGGCCTTTCCATGTGACTTATACCAATTCTTTTACTTCAGAGCTAGCCTGCTACATTGGGGACCTTGAATTTTGTTCTTGCTGGGAAATGCAAACACGCATAAGCACTATTAGCATCCTTTGTAGGACAAATTGTTGAGCTAGCTGAATACAATCGTGGTTTCCTGTTTGCTATCACTGTTAGAGGATTTATCATGACTGTGACTTTGTTCTGAAATAGTACCTACAACAAACACTTTCTGTTTCAGGACCTTATGATCTGCTTGACAATTTCAAAATTACTGAAGGGAGCTCTGTGGAAATTAGACCCCAAATTCTTGAAATACTTAAAAAATAAATAAGGCTGCTGCACGTTTTGAGATATATCCAATATATAAAGAGTAGGCTCTGAGTCTGAGTTTTCTGTGAGTCTGACTTCTCATCTTTGAATGAAGATTTTTCAAAACTTTCAAAACTACTCCTTTTCCTAAAGAGGTTTGATTGCTAAACCTATTTGCTCCTTCTTACCTCAGTGTATAATCAGTGTTCAGTATTGCATGAAGACTTTAACTAAGCAAGGAAATCAGTCTTATGGTTCACATTTGTATGAGTGAGAATGCTTAAGAAATGCACAGTCATGTTTTTTTCCTAATTCAACTAAAGTTAGGATTGAATTTGCATTGCCCCAGTTAAGAAATGTGTCTTCAGTTGAGGTAAGAAGATAAAACTTCAAAAACTGTCTTAAGAAATGGGAATACAAAGTAAAAATTGGCAACATGGCATAGTTTGCTCATCATATTTTTCAATATCAGGCATTAATGTGTAATGTAACAGAGGTGAAAATAAAACACTCAAAGTGAACATTTGGTGTTGAAATATAGTCAAGATAACTCTGAACAATCTTTTCTGTAGTTGTCATGTTTTTGAAGAATGTTTGAATATTAGGGGGGAAGCTGATCCAAAGGAGATGTTTGGGATAGGTTGCAATATAAATAAATGCCAAGTGGTTTTCTTTTGAGAAACCCTAGTTTCCCATTTCTGCAAACGCAGATCTTTTCATGCAGTCACGTTCAAAATGCCTGTGTAACTATACCCAATGTATACACTGCCGGTGAAAATCCTTGGCATGGGATTATTTTATCCTGGTTATCCACAGCTATTGTTCTTCGCACATGAATGCAGTGTGTAAGAGGCAAAACAAGCATGTATTTGACTTGAAACATCAAAATCAGTCACTGAAGTAAATCTAGAAGGGCAGTAGTATTTTTTTGTCATTTTTATTTTCCCCTCTTTGAGGGAGGGAGTCACCTTTTATTGAATGCTTTCTTTGGCACCTGTGGTAGCAGATACTTGAGGGACTTTGCCATGTATGGCAGCAGCAAGGAGGAGCCAGGGTAGCCAAGGGAACTGAGGCTCTGCGACTGCAGTGAGGACCTAGCATGGAGAAGGCTTGGGGATTGAAGCTGATGTGTTTCACTGTGTTCACCTGAGGCAGAAGAAAAGAGGATTTTGAGAAGCTTGGGAAGCTTAAAGACAATTTTTATTTTCTGTTTTTTATCATAGGGTGGATTGACTCAGAGAAGCCTTCAGGGACTTCACATTCTCGTCTTTAATACCCCTGCTAAGCTTTTCAAGGTTGGGTTGCCTCAGCTAGCAACTGAGCACAATAAAAAGTGAGATCATCTTTATAATTTTTTGATCATTTATCTTGATGACTTGGCTTCAGTAGTGATATATGGGACTTTCTCTTCCTTCCAGCATCTAACTTGGAGAGCCTTCAATGCCCACACTGTAGCTTTCACTGGAGTGCCAACTTAGCAGAGACCTCTGTTTTAAATGTCATGATAGATTGCTATGGTGACAGTTCAGTTGTGCAAGGCTGCCAGCAGGGATGGGTTAGACTTAAAAGAAATGAATTAAAATAAATGAAACCAGTACATTGTCTTAGTTTCAGGCTTATGAGTGATGGAGTAGTTGCTTTTTTAAACCTAATTTATTGAAAATGGGTCCCAAAAATTCCACCTTCCTTTTGTGGAACTAAGTGTTTTATGTCTCATTACAGGGCTCTTAATCCTGATTGTGCTTTCTGTTTGGGCTAAGGTACAGCTTCAGAATTTGTCCACTAGATCTGTGTTCCTTCATTAAGGATTTCTCTCAAGTTATCTTCTTACAGACATTTAGGAGAGACTTGATTGTTTCCTTTCTGCTTTTTTTTTTTTTTTTTAGATTTCAGTGGCTTTAAAAAAAATCTTTCTGATTTGATACTCTTTGTCTCTTTGTCTCTCCCTTCTCCTTGAGTGAGGACACATGGGCTACACAGAGCTTTTCAGGCAGCTCAGGATGCTTTCATGATCCTGCCTCATGTTCTCCTGCTTGAAGATCTGAGGGTCATATCGGTCCTCAGCCTTAACTATGGGGACTTTGTGTTCCCTTTTCTGTCTCACAGTCCTTAGTCATTCACTTAGTGGCACTATATTTCAGGATTTCATGTTCTTCCCCTATCTTACAAGCACAGCTTTACATCCAAGATATTTTGTCATGTATTTGATTTGTTTAAAAATCCCTACCACTCAAATGAATCGTCTTATACTAAGATCAAGTTCGTCCGTGTAACAGACCTTTTGTCATTATTATTAATGAGTCTTCCAGTTTCAGTACTGTGTGAAACCTACTTACAAGGATTTAATAATGACCTGAAGGAAAAATATACTGTGTTGTTGAATGTTTCCCACTTAAAAATTTTCTGTGCTCTTCTGCTGAAGTAGTTACCAGCTTTCTTACAGTGAGTTGCAAAAGTATATATTTTTCTCTATTGTCATGTGAGTCTTAATCAAATATTTTTGAGTCCTCACTGACTGTAGAAAAATATCACCTATATGACTGTATCTTTATCTCACTGACTTTTTCATACCAGTTTCTTATACATTTAAATCAATGTCAAGCTTATCAGCCTAGGATTTGCCAGGATATTGCCTGGAGTTTTATAGGGAGGTGCAAATCATTTAAGAATGCATTACTAGTACGCATTGAATAAAGGCAGACTATCTGCACTACTGATATGCTCAAATGTGTTAATGCCTGTCTTCTTCCTTATGAACCTGTTATTCTAATCCATCCCATCCAATGAAGGGATGCCACAAATAAATAAAAAGAACAGAAAGACCTCCCCACTCGAATAAAAAAAAAAGCCTGTTTATAACAGAACTATGAACAGGGACAGTACGATGAGTATGGTCTTTCGTATGCGTATGATTTGTTTGTTTGTTTGTTTGTTTTAAAGGAAAATGCCAGTAGGAGAGGAAGAGATAGTTGAAATAATCCTAATCTTCTCTGTTTTACCTGTTTAGCAATGGTGCCAGCTATGTTCTCACACACATGGAAGTGACTGAAGCATTTGTTGTGGCGTTCTCCCAAATGCTACTAGAAAAATGAATTCAGATAAATTTGGACTGGGGTCAGGTGGATTGAAGATCGTCAGAATGACCTTAAATGATAAAGAGCAATGTATTTCTTGTGTGTGATGAAGGGAGGAGAAATAGAGGTTGCTGAGGGGTGAGGTGTTCCTCAGCTTTCATTAATGACCCATGAGAGGAAGTAAACAAAACATGACTGTTTCACAGATGCTGCTCTGTTCTGAAGGATTGAGAATGCCATTTAGAGTACAAAAACAATGCAGAGGAGAGTGAGTGGGATTAGAAACAAGAAGAGAAAATGGAGCCTAAAAATATAGTCTATGTCTAGGGGAAAAGACAAAACATGAAAAGCACGAGTTTGTCACAAACATAGACTTTTTTTGGAGGAAGAATATAAGCAACAGAAATGTTTAAGGAAATACCTGTCCTCTGACCAAAGCTGAATAGACAGCTGGAGTGTGATATGGCCAGTCAAGCTAACATGTTTGTGCTGTTATGTGTACATGTAGAAGCACCAGTACGCATACAGTGAGTGGTGGGGTCTGTGTGTTTCCAAGACAGGTGTAAAAGAACTTTCCACAGGAACAGGTTATTCCTAATCAGCAAGTCTGTTCTGTATGACAGGGAGGTAAGATTGTCTCAGTTTCCACCTGCCAGCATAGGACACTGTTTTTCTGCTGTCGGGCATCTGGCCAACAACTTCAGTGATGTGAATATCAACTTCCCAGCCTCAGCTACCAGCTGATCTGGCCGCTGCAGGTTTCCTAAAGCCCTTGTTAGCAGGGCTTCATATCAGAGAAACTTTGGAGGCACAGTGGATGACTTGTTAGGCTTGCACTTGCTTTGCTTTTCCCATTGTAAGAAGTACTTCAGACCAAAGGGATAGGTAGCTTGTCTAACCTAGCATCGAGCCTCTGACTGCGGGCAGCAGCTGCTGCTTGGGGTGCAAATATAGGGTGATGGGGAGTTCCATGACTGTGCTATGCATAGCTGTAGAACTACCTCATTATTTGTTTTTGATTTGGCACCTCTGGGTTTCCCCTGATGTCCTCTAGTGTCTTTATTGGGAGAGAGTGAGCAAACTTTTGTTCCTTTTTTACCTCTGATTGCTTTCTCTAAACCTCTTATTGTTCCCCTCTACTCTCCTACGTCCTTTGCCAGACTGAAGACACCTACTCTAATTGAATGTTCCTTGCAAAGAAATTGTTCTGTAGCCTTTGATTACCTTTCTTGGCTTTTTTAATTAGCATATGAATACTTAAGAAATTATTGAAGGGAAAGAAATGGAGGTATTTCCTCTTAATTGCCAGCAAATATTTATTTACTGTTTCCTATCAGTTCAAATTCAGGTTTCTGAAAATTACCTGGAGAAAACATTAGAGCAGAGATGGTCAATTTCCATATCCTGCAAGAGAACCCTAATGCTGCTTTGTCCATGTGGTGCAAAGCATGGTCTGAGTAGCAGGAAATGAGGGTGGGGCAGGGAGGGGATACCAAGGAGGTTGTTGCAAGCGAGTATCCTGCTGCTTCCGCAGGCTTCATCTCTTCCCTTACAAAAAAGGGAAGGTAAGTAATTGCTTTGCAATAGGCTCTTGCAGCAGCCTTTGGCAGTTGGCCTCACGGATGCCATCGGGTCACCTCTCCTTACAGACTGGGACTGAGATTCCCAGTGCTCCAGTGTTGCAGAAGAGGCACTTCACATTTCTGCCGTGTCTATACTTGACTGTGTTTTTTAGGAATATCAGTGCTTTGGTCTCCAGCCGTCTGTCTCCAGTACACCAGATATATGCTCTGTATGTTCAGATGCAAGCATGTGCTGCATGCTAACATATTGCTCCTACATTACCTATTTTTAAGATTATGAAAAAGCATAAAATGCTTCAACTCAGACAACTTATTTTTGTGCTCTATTTTGCCATCTACTGCAAATATATTTGGCAAACCTAATCAATGTTGACTGGTCTGCTGTGTGCTCTTATCTGTGTTTGACTATCTTGTCCATTATGATTTGTTGAATATAATTTTATTTTGTTATAGCCTAAATTTCAATGAAAATTCCTAACGTGTCTGCTCACTCAGAATGAGATTTATTGAAGGTGAAGGAAGAACACTTATAATGTGCAGTGTACTGAATGAAAATACACTCATAATGATTGTGTTTGTTTTATATCAGTTGGTAAAAATATGCAAAGAGTTTGAATTAAGGAAAGAAAACTGCCAAAAAGAGGAAGAGATTCAGATTATGAAGGGATGGAGAAGGTTCTCCTTTGCTTTGCCTTATTTCTTTCAAGGCTGCAAGCTGCACAGTATTTATGGGGTTTCTTCTGGACCGTTTTGTCACGAAAACTGCTTCAGATATCAGTCAAACTCCTGAGAACTGGGCCTTGAACAGAGAACAGTTTTACATGCTTCTGCTTCCAGTCATATGCAGCTGCTCCTGCTCAGTGGGTAGAGGAAGGGGCCTTGGGGAGAGGAGTGAGACTGCATCAATATCATGATGCTACTGGGCAGTGCTAATGGGGAGAGACATACTACAGTCCTCTCTTATCCTCTGCTATTCCTTCCCTATTGGCAGATTCCTGGCTCTTTTGAAGAGTCCTAACCTTAAGAAAAGAAATTAAAAAATTAAAACAAATGAAAACACACAAAAAACCCCAAGCCCTTCCCAACAATATTCTTGCCACCTTGCTTCAGTTTCTTTGATAGCACTAACTAGGGTAATCCTAAATCTTCACTGTAGCTCTTTCATCAAACCATGTAACTGGGAAAGGCAGAAGGGTAGTGATATGTGAGATGTGTCAAATGGAACAGAAGCATGCAACACGGCCTCGCTCAGTCACTTCAAAATCACCGTCTCTCTCTTGCTGTATGCTGTGGGCAGACCCTGGCATCATGTTGTGTCCTGCAGCTGCATCCCTCTCCCATGTTTGCAGAGCACCATTCAATGAGGGCAACCATGCTGTACAAAACATATTCAGAGAAAATGGAACATTTTCTGCATATTTCTGGATTTTAGAAATCCAGAAATTTTGCTTCATTTCTTCTCTTTATTAGAAGTAGAAAAGAATCTTCCTATCTTCCTGTGGGTGAGCCCAGGGTAAATAGGCACACAGAGAGTTCTCTGGAAGGGTGGTGTGGGCCCAGTGAGTGGTGTGTTGGCTCTGCTTCGGGCTCGCTGATCTGCTGGATAACTGTAGGCAAGTGTTAGCCTACCCTTGCCTGTCTTGTCAACTTCTTCTTGGGGTCATGAGCGATTTTTGCTATGTGTTTGCGTAAGTGGTTTTGTTTGCATTCCTGTGCGTAAAAGCACTGTGCCTTGCTCTCTTTCACTCATTAGCAGAATAATGTTGTCACCTGTATTAACTAGCAGCAGGCTGGCTGAGACTTCTTCCCTTTGACTCGAATTAACAAGGCCTTGCTAAAATGCCTTGTGTCTAGTAATCTGGTTAAGAAGTCAGCAACCTGATGATACACAAGGTAAAACCAGCAGAGATCGTGCTTTCATGTCTAAGTCTATTAAATTGGAAGAACAGAAGGCTTACAGCCTAAAGCTTAATTAAACAAGTGGATTTTCAGCTAATGTACTGCAGAGTGGAATTGCTATGTGTAAATGATAATAAGAGACTTCCCTGTTTAAAAAACGAAAAAAGGAAAAAAAACCACCACCAACAACAACAAAAAAACTAATGAAAAATAGCTGTCAAATTACTCTGAAAGCCACTGGTTTACGTGTCAGTCAAAGGATGTTGCTGCTCATGGCAACAGCCTTTACTGACACAAGATTAGAAACTGCTTTTTCAACTGCCGTCCAAGGCTGTACAAATAATTGATTTTTAGGTTCAGCTGCCAAACTGAAAGTAACAATAATAATAAAAAATGGCTTAGAATGGATCACATGTAAGACTTTCTTCCCCCTTCCTTATCCAAGTGGAAAAACAGTGTTATTTTGTGTGAATAAGATATTACATTTCAGTTATTTTTAAATAAAAGCAAAAAAGCAAATTGCTGTATTCTCCTTATAGGTGTGTTAATTGGTTTTCCTTTTTTACTTACTGTGTCAGAGGTCAGTGCATCTATCTGGGATGACGGAGCTCTTCTGCAGGAGACTTCCCCTATCCAGATTGGACTCTCTCCTGATGTGAGGATGACAGGGGAATTTAAATATTTCATATTAGGCTTGACTATTTCATAATATTAGTTAGCTATATTTTTTTTTTCCACACAAAGGGTCAAATTTTGAAAGCTGCACGTATTGTTCTCAAGGGAGACAAGCTGAGCAACTAATAACATCTGATTTCAAGTTCATAAGATTCACAGTATATCTCTGTGAGAAAGACTGTGATGTGAAAGCTGCCTTCTGGATTTGAATCTTCAGTTTCCCTTAAAGTAATAAAGTACTTCAAAACTTTAATATAACAAAACGCAAGTGAAAACATACAACTCCCTTGCATATCCTGTAGGTAGGTCCAAATAATCTTATGACAATGCAGTGAAATCAAAGGTAGCATTCGTCTTCAGAAAGTATTTAGGTGCCTTTTGAAACCAGCAGGAGGTTAGACCCTCACTCACTCCAAGTACTTGCACTCCAGACTCATGCGCTCCTGTGACCCAAAGTGCCACTCCATTTCAGTTACTGTGTAATAAAAGTGAAAGGCATTTAAGTTCACTCACTCCAGTCTTTCCAGTTGCTGGCGCCACAAAACCCCATACACATACATGCACACAGTAAAGAAGATCCCTCACAGCAAACAAGGTATAAGTGAAATCTGGTAAGAAAGTAGTACAGACTGCTGATCAGGTGCAGAGTATGGCCAGAGAAGCATACAGACCAGCCCTGTTAACAGGAGATGGATCCTTTATATCCCCTTTTCCCTGTATTTTCCCAGAGTTGTTCCTCCCCAGATCACCTAGATCTATCCCTTGCCCTTCCTTTGGTTCCTTCCCTGAACATCCATAGTTAGTCTTGTGCAAACCCCCCAAATGCTTTTCCTGCCCCCCCGCATCCCCCACCTTTGTGTATCTGTTTTCAGGAAAACCATCTCTAAGAGTGTGCTGAGTCTTTGTTTTCCCTGAGACTCTGGTCTAGAAAAGACTGAGATCAAGATGTGACTGACTTTACAGGCAAATGCAGTTTAATGTCAAAGAGGCTTAAGTGTTTTGCCACCACCAAAATGAAATTTTGTTCACTTCTCCTGAGAAAAATGTCAACGCTTGCCCTAAGTCTGGAAGAAAACGGAGTTTTTTTGTTTGTTTTTTTGTTTAAATTTCAACTCAGCTCTATTATTCAGTTCTTAGTCATTGCGACTTCTGCTTTCTGTCTAGCAGTTGCGAATGCAAGAAAGTCCTTAGATAAATTGCCTCCATTCTGACAGATCTGTCTTCTAACAACTTTATGCTACACCTCTTAGTGTGCCAAAACCTACATTAAACTCAGTCAGTTAGGACTGAAAGGGCTCTGGTAGAAGAGTCTGCTGAAAAGTAGTTAGAAGGATTTTTTTTCTCATCTTCTCTCAAGACTCCAGTCACGCCATGGCTTTGAGGTAACTTGGAGCCAATTAAAACCTGTTCTCTGCGTCACACTGGCTGTCCATAAAATATCTGTGGGGCTCAGTTCTCTCTGGTTATCTCTGTTGCCAGTAGCGCTGGAGACAACATTGAATCTATCTCTGCACCTACCGGAAGCCTACAAAGTCACCATGCTGTAGGGGAATGGGAATTGCCACACTGAAAGTCTGTCCAGGGACCCTTCTTTCTACCTGAATCCAGTGACTGGTATTGACTAATTGCTCTTGCCAAGAAGGAGATGTGAAAAGAAAGTATCAGTTTGGAAATAATGTCCTAGGGAAAGAGTCTAGCCATCTGGGCAAACCTACCTTACAGGTTGTTGTGCTCTTGGAAGTAGCTGTGAATGTCCCTTTTTTGCCAAAGGAGCTAACCCCTCTGCAGGCTGGCTGCACTCCCAAGCTGGGTGGC
Organism: Chauna torquata; assembly: GCA_013399475.1. Taxonomy (NCBI): domain Eukaryota; kingdom Metazoa; phylum Chordata; class Aves; order Anseriformes; family Anhimidae; genus Chauna; species Chauna torquata. The sequence continues at coordinate 323,684 of VXAL01001854.1, forward strand.
TGTATCTGCTTGGGAAGCAGCCTTCCCCACGGCTGTGGTGGTCCTGAGCCACAGCACAGACGAGGTAGTTCTGCTTCTGTGCCATCCGCACGGACATATATGCATGGTACAAGGACTAACAAACAGCAAAACAACAGAAGATGAGGAAAGAGGAAAAATTAGTAGCAAATATTAATCACTGGGTTGCTAGTAAATCAGAGCTTAAAAAAATTATTTTTGTTGCATGTTACACTCGTTAGCTTGATTTTTCTCTTGGGTTTGCTTAGACTTGGAAATCATGATTTTCAAAACTTCCTAGCTGATTTCAGTCAGTGCCTTGTAATCTAGTGGAGAGAGGTCTTTTATCTTCCTGTGTACCTCAGCTGTGAAACTGGTTTCACAGTAAAGAGTTTACTTACCTTTGTCTACATAAACCATTTGTGATGGAGCTGTCTCAGAGCTGCGTTCTTTTCCCTTGCCACATGGCAGTGTTCACACCTCAGCTGTTCCCTGTCTATACATATTCAGGAGGAAGCTGCAAGTGCGTGGATTTTTTGTTAATCAGAGAAGTATGTTTTCACCGTCCCTGTGTAATTTTGTGCATTTTTTAGAGCTGCACAAAATTGGATTTATTTTTTTTACATAATCACAGGAATCCAGGGGTAGGAGACTTAAGCAAAACACAAAGCATCATAAGAATCTCAGTCAAACTTGTAATAATTTTTCAAAATATAAGATGAAAGAATGTGTTTTGACTGCACAGAAGTACTTCAGCGTGGACCTGCCATAGGAGAAAGGGAGACTTTCATGTAACTCACAAGTCTCTCACCTAGTGATGGGGGTGTTATACAGGACACGACTGCAGTTTGCTACGCACATGCGCACTTGCTGTGAGCCCTGCCATTGTTTCTGTTTGGTACAGAATATATAACTTCTTATGTGATGGGTGACAGACTGTGACAGATCCTTTCTGAATAAAGGGCAGTTTCTCTGAGGCTCTGTCAGATTTCATCTCCCTGCAGAGAAACTTCAGGATGTTCCCAAGGTTTTCAATCCAAGTTGCATAGGCTTCTCACCCACCTGCTTCTCTTTGCTGCTTTTTCTTCAGGATGACTTCAGCTCATCACCTAACACGAACTCACCTTGGCTGCTGTTCAGCACTAAACAAAACAGCTTTGTCCTGAGGAAACAGCACAAAGGAGAGATTCCAGTGACTTTCCCTAGCCTCTGAAGAAAGAGCTTATGCATAAGACCTTTTCTTTATATTCTGTAGTAAACGGAGCTGTAAAGTATGTTATTACCAGAGACATAACTGATTATCTCCACAGCAGTCGAAAACTGTTTCAGAGAACCTTTCACAAGGCAGAGCTGGGGGCTAATATATGTAGTGCCGTGAGAGCCCCCTGTTGCTAACAGGAATCTTTCTGTGGAGCCTATCAGCGGCAGATGAGGCTCTCTTCTCTCTGCTTAGTATATCTGACAGTGCAGAGCTCCAGGCAGTGTGGTGTGGATGTGGAAGGGTACAGCCGCTCCTTGATACGAAGCTTGGTGTGGCATGTGCAGAACTAATGAAGGAGAAAAACCTGCTATCCCTGCATACCCCCTTTCTCCTACTGAATCTGCACTATGCAGTCTGAGCATCTCCTGCTCTAATAAATAACTATTTCCTGTAAGGTGCTGTGAAATCACAGGCTTGGGGAGAGCTGGATGCTTTTTCTTTGCTTCACAGTAAAAAATTTTTTTGAAATAAGGAGAAAGAGATCAGAAACATAGGGCATCTGGGTCAGGGTAAAGGAATGGGCCATAGGCTGTGGACATGATGGCTCCCAGATACGTGGCAAGAAATACAGGGCCATTGGTGCTTCTGTCATCGGGGCTTCTGTTTCCCCTCCACCTATAAGCAGTGGCAAGGCTCACCCTTCATGCCAGCCCTTTGGCAGCCCCTTCAGGAGGCCAGTGAACTTGAGACAAGGACCCAGGTAGGCTCAGTGTTGTGAAGCTCTCTATAAGGCCTTTCAGGTTCCTTGGTGTCTTAGCAGGCAGCCTGCTGGAGACTGGTGAGGCCCAATGCAAACTCTGACTGTATTTCAGCTGTCGTAACACATGCAATTTCCATAAAATTTTCTGGATATGATGCATTGCCCTCCTTTTACTCCTCCTCCACTGAAGGCTTTCTCACCTGCTCTAGCTGGAGGTATTACGTTGGTCTTAGAGAGAAATACAAACCTTAAGAGCAGTGCTGTGACAATAGCAGTGTTTGAGAGCACAGTGTTTGCCATTTCCTCTGTGGATAAAGGTTTATTGAAATCAAAATGTCTCCTCACCTTCAGTTAGAGTGGCTCTGACTTGGCCTTCTGCCCTCCACCTGTGACTTGCTGTTCTTAGGGGGTTAAATAGTAAAGTGGTGTCACACTGTTGTCATTTGTACAATGGATAAATGGAAGCAGTGGAGAACCTCAGATCTGAATTTGTCTGCTCTCAGTGTAAGGTTCTGCAACATGGGGAGCACTTGGGGTCTATTTTAACAAAGGTGGTTCTAAAAAACTGAGCGCTAAGGAAAAGACTGTTTACAGGGGCCATTCCTGAAAATGTTGTTCTTGCAAGATCTTCCATTGTTACACCACTGGAAACACAGCTAATCTTGTGTTTCAATCCTTAGATAGAAGAAACTAAAGGGAGTTGGACATCATTTGAAACCTTTTGAATTCTGCTATCACACCTTCTTAGACTGCCTTTTTGAAGTGACATTTGAGGTTCTTGTGCCTCAGTTCTGGTGCCCAGGGGTAGACCTGCAAGTTAAAACTTTCCTTTCAGTCAACAGTGTTGGGCAGTCACCTAGGCATTGCTGACTACATCAGGCTTTAGTTTCAGATATGATAAAGTATGTTTCCCAGTGTTGGGGTTAAATTGTTAGGATGAGAGACTGCAACGTCACTTAAAATAGCTTACCTCACTTTGTGGTGAATAATGTGGCGAAGAACAACTCCACCATGCTTTCTATTTTAGTGGTGGGCATGCTCTCAAGCTTTGTAAGGGTGATTTCTCCCCAGCCCTCCAGTATCAGTAAGGAAAAATGAAGTCAGGAGAGGGTCATTGCTGCTGAATTGCTGTGCCAGGCTGAAAGCCCACCCCATTATATGTGAAAATCCACTCATTGTTTAAGTTCTGATTTTATCTTTCTTTCAGAGCAAGGATAGCAAATCCATAGCAACATAAATAGGTGGGTGTGCATTGGACCACATCATTTGCATGGTGTCTTTAACTGAGGAAAATTTTGTTGAAAGTATGTGATTAATGCCTCCAACTATTATCTCTAATTGAACAGACATGAAAAAGGCCCACTTTGTGAGCTCAGATAAGCCTATTGCACAGCTGTTAGGAGAGTATTGAGACCTGGCTGAATCCAAATGTTATTGCCTTTTTTTGTTGCATAAGCATAGCATGTTATTGAAACCTAGCAGAAAAATATGAGTGATTGTTGAATCATCATTCTTGTAATCTGCTAAGTACTGATGTCTCAGAAGACAGAAAGACTGTTTAGCAAACATGCCCTCACTATGTCATTAATATTAACTAATGGGACTTTAATATATTTAGATCATCATAATCTATCAGCTTAATATCAAGTGCTCAGCGTGAAATGTTCACCACAGTCCTACCTCTTTCTCTTCATTTTTCAACAAGCTCAACAAATAGAAGCTTGTTACAGCATATATACAGTACTTATTGCAGGACAGCAGCAGCTTTCAGGGCAATATCTTCTCAATCATCTCTATGGGGTATGAAAATTTTTTGAAGAACATTTTTCAGATGGAAATATAACTTTTAGAAGCAAAAGCTTTTTTTTTTTTTCCCCCCCTCAAAGAGAAGTTTTGATGCAATTTTGGCACTTTTCCATTTGGAAACTCCAGATTAAAACTGTAGTCCTGCTTTATTTCATGTGGCACCTGCTTCCCCTCACCTCCCAGACTACTGCTGTGTTTTTAAATCTGGAACCAATGCATCAGCTGGAAAAAAAAACCATGCTTTTGAAGACCTCCAGCTGAAGAAAGAGAATTTTTCTTTTAAATTTTTATCAGTGATCCGTGGGGAAATAATTTTTCAAGCAAGTCTCAAAGACTTGCTTGTACTGTAAAGCAATGGCAAGGCTGGAATTAGAAATCATGTCTGCCGAACCTCTGCTCTGCGTTTCTAACACAGTTAGTGTTTCTCCCATTTCTAATACAGTTAGTGTTTCTCCCAAGGTGGGTGCTTTTAAAATGATGGTACAATCACTGAAATCTGAGATGTTATGAAAAAAGAAAACAGAATGTTTTTGAAAAACCTTGATAGAACATTGGGGCAGATGGCAGTAGGAGAGATGAAAAGCAATCCCTTGTGCAAATAACATACGTTATATTCTAGTTAACTTTGGTTATGGAGCGCATTGCACTGAATTTCATAGCACAGTTTTATTGCAAAAAGAGCATTTGACTGGAAGTCCCATGTTGTTGCAATTGCCTGTACTTCAAAAAGCAATCGTCCCTCCCCACCTCCCACCCAAGCCACACAATGAAGCGAGTAGAAAACCCCCAAAAGACCATTGTTAACATGAAAGTTTGGAGCTAGGAGCACTTCGTTCATTGGGCTATTGTGACCAATTATTGCAGCTGATGCTGCAGGGAATCATTTTCATCTCAGGTCCCTCTGGTTTCCCTAGAAGTGCTGTCTGGGATTGTGATTCAGCAGTTACACCCAGAATAGGGAGCTCGGTGAGACAGTGCAGAGAAACTTGAGTGAGGTCAATCTTTTAGCTTCAACATCAACTTGTTACTACATGGTTTCTGCAAGTGCAGAAACACACATCGTGCTGGTAGTGTAAGTTGAGTGCAGATTTTTTATTTTTAGCTGGGGGCTGGGATATATATACAAGTCTAATTTGATTTCATGACCAATGGCAGCAGCAAAAAAATTTCATTTAATTTACATGGTAAAAGAGATAAAGGTCCAAACATCAGGACTGCCACATCCTGGACCTCTCAAGCTTGATTAGACAGAAGAAATTTACATCAGTGCAATTATTTGTTTCAGTCCTGGTCAAAGGTTGTATACCTGCACTTTGTGCTGCTACGAAAGAGGGCATGCATTGGCCTGAGTCATCTTAGCAAGTGTTTGAGGTTCCAGTTTGCAGTACTGCAATACTGGAAGGTGGATTCTCCTCACAAGTAGTTAAACTAAGCAGCAAACATCAATGCAAACAAAAGTGTATTCTGGAGAAAACCTCTGCTGGCTGTCCATTTAGTGCTAGTACTTTCTGTCTTGAGTCTGAATAGGTTAGACCTAAATATCAGACCGACAGGGAGAAAATGCAAGAGGATATACCCTGTTCTTTTCAACATTGAGAGTGAGAGGGGAGCCCCTTGTGTTTTCTCTTCACTGCTATAAGCCTACCGTGAATAACATACATCGGTTGTTGTGCCTTAGGTTCCTCTTTGCTAGTCTTGCTTCCTTGTGTGGGATCTGTTCTGGAAAGAAAGCTGATCTTCCTGCCTAAAAAGGTCTGTATAAGGATGAGGTGTTATAATACATCCATGGTATAAGCTGCCAAGATTAGCTATGATCTCAACATAGGTGAGCATGCTAGGCTCTGCTGCTGCTGACCTGGTGGTGATGGTGCAGAAGGAATCCACTAACCTGGCTTTTGAGGTACCAGGATTCACTTGTTGCTCATTACATTAGAGCTCCTCGGAAATCTGTTTTCCCAGTGGTCTGGCAGCTCAGTTAAGATCATGTAAGACCATGTTTCTAAAAA
>VXAL01001854.1:329470-423861 GCA_013399475.1 Chauna torquata
TGAGAACACTAAAGTACTTTTTCCTCGCAATGACCCTGCAGGAGATGAAAGCTCTGTTACTAGTGTCAATTCATTATTAGAAGGCCTTTATGCCAAACTACAGGTACTTGAATGGATTTCCCTTAGATTTTTTACCATGAGTTGGGATCTCAGCAGGAAATGCACAGTTGTGACCCCATCAGAGTGGAGAGAAAGGTGAGAAAGTGCTAGATTCATGAAATCAATTTGGAAATGCACAGTTGATATTTAGAGAGTGATTTTTTTTATGTTCCCTTTTTTTTTTGATAAGCTTCTTTTATAGAGGAGACTGTTTGCTCCTGTCTTGCCTCCCAGAGTTTGTCTTTTAAGAACTTGCCACAAACTTCCAAAAAGCAAAGCAATCAGCTGTTTTGTTTGGTGAACCACTGACTTTATCCATACCACTCTCTGGTAATGAATGATTTCAAAATAGGAAAAGAGATCTAAGACGTCTGCTTGCTTCAGGGCAGCTGGGGTCTGGGCAGAATGTCTGAAGTTTTTTCCTCTGGAAGTATGCAGTGGTAGATACCCCGTATAGTGCTTAGCTGTGCTCCCCCAAGTCTTAAGGGAAGGCAGAGCTGGACAGCCTCAGGGTTTGCGAGGTAATCATGCTCTTGCTCCGTGTGGGAAAACACTTTCTGCTGTGTATGCCAAAACCAGGTAACTCCTTCCTTCGCACCAGCTCATCTCTAGCCAGGATGTCTAGCACGCCTGGGAAAATCTTGAAATTGAGCCTTTGGCCATGTGCTGTTGTGCTTGCCTCCTGCACACTCTGTCATGGGATTGTGGCTCTTCCTTGTTTGTACAGTGCCTGTCTGTGTGGTTTCAGCAAACTTTCTGCAATTATTCGACAATTTCTTCTTGCTATGTTTGTTAGAGAGGATGTAAATAAGAGTCAAGTCATAGGCTGATTTCTAACAAGCAAGAGCTGGAAAAATCTAAATTTTTTTTCCTCCCCCCAAACTTCAGAATGCAAAAGGGGAAAAATATGTCATCTTTCTTGATCTGTCAGTTTCTTGTTTCTTGCCCCTTGTACTATTTTTTTTCCTAGTTTTAAAAATGCAATAATAATTCTTAGTTTGCCAAAAAGGAGAGGAGAAAATGAGTTTTATTTCCCTACCCTTAAGCATGGTGTTATCTGGTGTTACACCTTTCCTCCTGTTTTGACCGATTTTATACACCTTTCCTAGGTCAGTCTGTCTTACACAGGCAAGGAAGGTTACAAAGTCTGTTTTACAAAGGTAGGAAGTGGTAATATAGTCATGTGAATTTCGTATACTGCATTCAGGGAGGTTTCTGGTTGTTGAGGCCTATGTAGCAAGCAATGAAAACATTTGCGTTTTGTGCTTGGAATAGCTTAACAGGGAGACACAAGAAAGGTGACTCAACTTTAATGACATTCATCTTCATTTATTGATCTCACGTTTTAATGATAGAGGAAACCTGTTCACTCGACGCTAGTTCATTTCCAGCTAATCCTAATGGGAAAGGTTCCAGAGAAAATTTATTTTTAAATACTTAATCTCTTTAGCAATTAGGTGGAAATAATGTAGTGTGTGAAGGATTTGGGCTTTCAGATACTGTAAGAGGCTGTAATTTGCAACTTAAATGGTGTAGTTTGTGGTTACCCAGAGTCAGGGAAATGAATCCTGGGAAAGATTTAATAGAAATTGTAAGGTGATGCAAAACACAATATCTTTATGATTAAAGTGCTGCAAATTTTGTGTTTTGGCAACAGTATTATACTAACAACACTAATTGTGAAGTCAGGCTGGAGATGGGTCTTGAAAAACATTTGAAGAACTGGAATACTATGCCAAAAAATGTTCATCTCAGAAAAGAAAAAAAGCTTTCTGGGTTTCTTGCCATGTGTCTGAAATGGAGAAACTGGTAGGCAGGAGCACAAAATAGGAGAATACCCTTCCCATAGGACTCTGTTCATTCTGCTATCTCCAGCCCTAAACAGAGAAGTATTGAGCAGGTGTCATGACTCGAGAAGAACAAATTCCTCCTTCCCTCCTTATTTTATCTCTGCTTTCAGGAGCTTGAGGGTCTCTCCAGACTGGAAGGCTGCATCCTTTTCCAAGTCAGCTCTGCAGTCCTGGTGATGGGAAGAGAAAAAACAACACCTTCCTCTGTGTCTGCTTCAGTGGGGGAACGGCTACTCTGCAGGCTTGCGGGTTGGTAGTGCTTGGAGCTGCTCCATGGCAGAGCAGGAAGAATGTAGAAAGCAATTACATTGTTTCTTTCAAGGCAAAACTAATTTGTCAACAAAAAGCAGAACAATGCCAAGACTGCTGGGTAACAGGTTTTGGTAACAAAAATAGATTGTTTTTGTTAAACTGCTGAAAAATGCAATGCACTCTCAGGTTTTGTCTAAAATATTTGATAACAGGAAATTATGCGTAAAGAAAACAGGTGTATTTTGTGTATTTTGGCGCTTTTTTTTTTTTTTTTTTTAGGAGGCAGGTTTCCACAGAAATGGTAACTTGTTTTGTTTTGCAGTGGGAGATGTTTCCACTATCAAATGGTGGAATGGGGAGGCTTACATCCCTGAGAAGGAGAGTAGACCAAATTCGGGATGCTGGGAGCTGTGTGATGTAGTGCTTTGCAAGGAGCTGAGTGACTTTACCTTTTTACTGTTTGGTGAGGCAGAAGATGAGCTTGGGAATGCAGACTCCCAAGGGGAATGTCAGCTAACGTTCAGCTCTGCTGAGACTCAGTAGTGGGGAATCAGGTCCAACTGCGGTTTGGAGAAGTGGACCTAAGTTTGATATCATACCTGCTTTTACAACAAAGCCAGGACACAAGTAATTTTATGACAGTTAATGTTGTGATATATTATCAGATTTAAATAAATTGGGAGACTGAGTTAAATGGAAGTTACAATATTTATTTATTTATTTATTTAAATGAAGGGCTTTTAGTGCTTATTAAGAAGGCTAATGCACTTGTGGAGCTGTTTCCCATGCAGCCAGTTTCCCTGGTCAATTAGAATTTTCTGTAGCAAGAGCTGTGCAGCATATGAGGGGATACTGCATCATCCCAGTGCTGTGGGATCTCAAGTGGTGTGTGGCAATTCCAAGTGCTCCTGCTGAAAGAGGGAGCAGCGAGACTGCTGCAGCAGGCAAGTCTGGTGGAACAGAGAGCAGGATTAACATGACTTGTCCATTTGGCTCAACAAAATGGAATGTGACTTCTTCAGGCAGGAAGGCAGAATAGATCATTTCAATTGACAAACCGTTTAATAAAAATGAAACAGCTTTTTTTCTGAACTCTTTCATTCTGGAAAAAGAGTTAATGCTTTCTTGTAAGCACTTCTATTTTCTCCTACACAGAAGGAAAAAAAATTGAATTACTAGAATTTCCCATTCAATAGAAATGTTGATTTCTGCCTGCCCTCTTCCCCCTGCCCCATGAGGCAGAAGATTATTCTTGAAACTGGTAATAAAGGACCATAAATGGAACACTCAGTTACAGTGGAGAGCAAGACACTTGTGTCAGTATTGCCATTTAAACATGGATGGTGTCTAAAATAACTTTTTTTTCAGAGGTCTGCTCCTGCAGTTCTTGGTTAGCCACTGATGCTGAAATATATTTCTGCCTCTAATATCTTCTGCTGAGATCTGTTTGCTATGCTGGGCATGTCCAAAAACTTCATCTTTTCATGTATATGGTTAAAAGAGAAATGTACTTTTTTGAAATCCTGGCTGGGGTCATGGTTGCTGAGAGCTTTTTAGAAGCCAGGACTAAGAAGGCTCAAGAAACTTAATTTTGACTTGGGAAAGTAGGTAGCAGTGGAGGGAATAAATGGAAGTAAAGTATACGGTATTAGGGAACTAAATGAGACTTGCATAGCAAACATCAATTTACTGAATTCATGGATGCTTGTCTCAGCTGGCACATTTCGTAGGCCTGAGAGCAGAGTGGAGATCTGGTGATGGCCAGAGAGGTAGTCCTCAGGGCTCTTCCCTCTGCACGTAAGAAAAGGGAAAAGAAACTATAGATGACAAGATGATGTATGGGAATGTTATTTGAATTACGGAGGAGTTCAGGAAGAGGTAGAAAGGAAATTGCCCCTGACCTGACGTGGCATGGACATAGACCTGGGAACCTGGTCACTGGAAAGTGTGATGTTTCTGCAAATCCAATGGTGCTGAGACCCATATGCATGCAAAGGGGTCAGAACACCCTCTCTGGTGCTGAGTTTGGTAGCAATGTAATGTGCTGGCTTAACAAAGGAGATTTGTATGTTTTTTTGGTAGACTTGTCAGCTGCTTTACTGTCATGGCCTATCTGCAGTGTCTGGTCATCATACTCATTGACTGAATGCAAGGTGGAGAGATGGAGACTGCAGTGTAGGTTTACTTGTTGTCTGGAGTGATATATTGACATATTTGCAGGGCATCTCAGTGTTTTTCCTCCTTAATGGAAACATGAAGCCTGAAATTCATATGAATAAATGCTTCTTTAGAGAAGCATTTGTGCAGGCAGTTTCTGAATAGATAAATCAGAGGCTTCTGTTGCTTAGATATCTTAAAGGGTAATATCTTAGAACCTGCAAGGTAATAGCATTCTCCCATTATAATTTGTCTAACCTGTTAGCTTGGAGAGTGATTTACACTTCGAGGAATTAAGAGTTGTCCAGCCCAGACAAGATGCTGTGGCTAAAGTGGTGTGAGTATATTTGTAGAGCAGCTCCCTACAGAGGCCCCTCATCAGCTCTGAAAGAGGTAGAGGTCAAACCTGGAGAAGTTGAGGATTTGCTTTGAGGTCCTACTTTACATTAGTGATATGCCTGCTTAAAAAGGGTTGAAAAAAAGTAATGACTGTTTTAAGCACCTTGCCTAAATAGATGACGCAATGTGCAATGGCAGTGGCCATATTACAGATGTACCAGATGTACTCAGGAGGTCACTTAGTCCAGCCGCCTGCCCTGGCATAGCATATTCACACCAGGTTGCTCAGGGCTGTTGTCAGCCCAAGGACATATTCCTGACTGCTATGGGCAAGCTGCTCCAGTGCTTTTTTATCTCCCAAATGCAATCAGAAAATAGCTGAGGCACAAAAATTGTTTCTTGTTTGCAAATTCTGTTTTTTCGTTTTGTTTTGTTTTAAAGCCAAACCCTCTCCTGTTTTCATGTTTTTGTAACTTGACGGATGTCAGATCTACATTTCCATCTTACTTTAATTCACATTTTTTAAAAACTGAAAAGCAGTGGAAAGTAAAAAAAGAAAAGAAAAAGAAAAGAAAAAGAAAGAAAAAAAGCAAGAAAAAGAAGAAAAAAAGCATAAGGAGGAAATTTCAGTTTCTTTCTTTTAAGTACTGTTCTTTCTGTGCAGAGGATAGAGCAGGACTGGAGGAGATCACCTGCTGTTTCTGACATAATCCTTTGGGATTTGAAGAAGATACAAGAGCAGAGTCTATTTCTGTTCTTTGTTGCTTTCAGCAGCAAAGGCTGCTCTTGGAAACTAAGGACTGAGGTTCAATCCCTGGTTGTATTGAAACAGATGTGATTTACTTCCACCTATCAAACTCATTCCTAATAGAAACTGTAGTCCAGCCAGCATGCTGCTGAGGGTGTGGGCAAGAGTATCACAAGGGAACACCTGTGCTGCAGTGGGGTGTTGTAGCTTGGTAGCCAAAAATAGACTTCTCAATTGCTAGGTTGCTTCCTCTGAACCAAAATGTTACTGCCTTGGACTACCACCAGGATGTTTGGCCCATGCTCAGTTACACCCACCTTCCAATAAATGGGAATTTTAAAAATCGCCTGTGTACTAGAAAATTTTTATGCTGCTGCTGGACAAGTGAGCTGTCAGGAGGACAAGGCTATTGGAAGGACTTTAGCCAGGCTCTCAAAGCTGAGCTGCTGTAGACTATGCTAATAGAAATAAGGAAGTAATCAAAAACAAACAGTTGCACAGCCAGCTTCTTGCGCAGAAGGCGATGCAGCGGGGAGCAAACCCATGTTTGCCAAGTGGGAAAAAGGACGCTGACTGGCAAGGAGAAATGTTATTTGCTGGTTTGAGGGACAAACAAATGGAACAAACCCAAATCACTGCCTATTTGTCAGAAGGGAAGGAAGTGGAAATTAAAGGTGGCAGTTTGTAGCTGGCATTTTGCAATGACGGGTCTCTTTAAACTAAGTGATAACACCCGCAATTTTTTCCAGTCAAGCCTGGAACAACTTTGCCTTTGCCTCTGCGCTTTCTGCAAGATCTATGTGAAGCCTCGTGGTGACGGGCAGATTGTTAATTTCAATCATCAGCCCAATGGGATCAGAGAAGTGTGGCAGCAATAATCGAAAATGGATGCTTAGAGTAAGGGGGCTAACAAAGCAGTAGGAGCAAATATTGGCAAGTATGAGCAAATATTTGTTAGTACCACTGCAGTTATACAATGCAACGTGAGCTCCAGCCAGTGTTAAAGAAAGTTTAGAGCTCTGCTGGAACAAATCATAAAGCTATAATGGAAATTTTGGGACCAAGCTGTTGGGAAACAGCTGGAACTTTCCAGCAAGCTGAATTACAATGGTAGCAGGGTGCCTGACACCTTATATCCCATGAAAAATCCCATCCTAAAATGTTGCTTTCTGCATTGCATAGATTCTGCAAGTAGTGTGGGTGTGTTCTGCTTCTACTTCCACCAGTGGGAGATTTGCTCCCAGTGGGTCTGTGCTTTCACTCTGCCAGCTTCAGTTGCCAGATTTGCTTTATATTCTGCAAATGCTGAACCAATTCATTTGCCGGATTTCTGGACTAGCCTCAGACCAGCTATGGTTTAATATGGAAAATACAAAAGCTCATTTAAACTACCGCACGTTCTGGTATCTCTGTTGGACAATAAAAGTGTATGTGGGGGGACGAAGCAATTATCAAGCTCAATCCGATTTTTGGCTATCTGCTTTACCATTGAAGGCTGAAAGTTTGTCTAATTTGCCCCAAAGGACCATCAAAGTTCATAGGCATTAAATATTGAATTAATTTATTGGATTGAGAGATATTCCTGGAACATGTTCTCAGATTCTCTCCTGTGTTTAGCACCCAATATTGCATAATTACTTTATACATCAATGATAGTTTCAAAAAAAAATTCTTAAGAACATAGATTTGCAAGCAATATTCTGAGGGGGGTAGGAGCAGTATTTCAATTTTTTAGTAGAAAAATTCAGAATTAACGTAATTTGGTTCTTAGCTTTGGGTAGGAGAATGTTGAAGTACTGTTGTGCATTTCTCTCCTCCATCCCCTTTACAATTGTGAATGTAGATGAAAATAGAAGGCTTGTTCACGACTTTGAAAAGATCTCTGCAGTTGAGCAGACTGGTTTCACAACAGCTTTCAGAGTTTCAAAACATGGCCCATTTGTACTTGTTTTGAAAACAGGTACATTTGAATGTTTTCTTGACATTACATAGTACCAACACCTGCGCCTTCAACTTACAGGTATTTCTAATAGGAAGAGAAAGCAATGCTCTGGACCTGAATGGTCTTTCTTTGTCAAAAGAAAAAGTTTTGTGGAGGCATCTTGAACACAATGTGATTTTTGAAATGAGTTTCTGGAAAAATGTTTCCCTTAGCCAAAAATGTTCCAGACAGCTTTCCTCAAGACCCATCAAGACTAGGGGCTGATCTTGAAATCATTTCAGAAAAGATGTGGTCTGTATACATCACACAGGTTTCAGTGCCAGTGTTAAAACAAATATTGCTACAATCAGTCAAAGTATATAAAAGTTAACTATGCAGATAGTCCAAATAATAAAATACACAAATTTACTTTTGCAAATGACACTTTCGAATTGCACCTGCAATCCTAATTTCTTAAGTTAGTTGAATAGGATAACTTCTTTGGAATGTGTACAGAAAGTGAGCTATGCTAATTATCTCTCCTCAGCTGTTGTAAGGTCAAATTGGAGGTTACAACCTAGGCACTCACACTGAAATGCAGAAGGCCTAGTATTTCATTACCACAAGGGTCTTTGGTTCATTTAAACTACGGTAAAATAACTACTTTGATTTGTTAGTATGATAAACCTGGCAGTGCACTGGCATAAACTACTATGTCAGACATAAAACAGTAAAGTGAGGATTGGTGTCTGGATTTCTACATTGCAAGTGAACACTGGTACAAAAATACTACAGCTGAACGTGGGGGTGCAATAAGAAATTGTTCTCACACCAGGTTTTGACTATAGTAGTATTAAACCTGAGAAACTCCACTAAACTTTTCAATTTTGCTAGACTGAACAGAATTTTGTCAGCCATGGTTTGCATGTCTAACCTCCTGTTGTGGTTAATTTGTAATAGACATGTCCCTGCTAAGCAGTACTACAGGTACTAAAATGAAGTGGGTGCCTACAATAAATATAAACATTTATCAGTTCTTCAAACAAGAAATGAGATGAAAGTTCTCACTTGCTGCTATAGATTCCTGCGTAAAGAGGTTTTGAAATGCAATGTTTTCTTCTGCTTCTTGAAATCCCTCCCTTCAGTTTTTCTTTTTCCTTTTGATTTTGAAAAACTTGCTGCTCTTTGGAACATAGCGTATGTCAGATGGATTCGTCCTGTTTTGCAAAAAGGAAAGGAAATTGCTGGGAGTGCTTGAGAACTGTTGAAATACCATTACTTATAGACAAAAGGGGAGCAACTTTCTCCAGCCTCTGGTGTTTGGACTCTTCCATGGACAATGTGAACCTGGAGCGTCTGCTGAACAGGTGAGGGCACAGAGAAAGGCTCCCAAGAGATTTTATTGAAATCAAAGCAAGGGTTGCAACATTTGCATGGAGATCAGTGAAATAACTCTCATATAGCAATGACAACTGTGGGACAGGTACCTCTGACTTCAGCTTGAACTCTCATACTACAGGTGCAGAAATGACCAAAGCATGTTGGGGAAAGATCTGGAAAGCTGAAGGGAAGTGTGTAAGCCTGTCCCTGGAAGAATGCATGGAGAGGCCTTCCAGCTTGTAAGCAATGCTAATTATGTGGTAAATAGTGGATTCTTCTGAAGCAGATGAAGAGTTGCAAAGCTTTAGGAACTGCTTCAGTGACTCGTACAGCAAAGACACTGAAATGAAGTTCCCTGCTTCTTCACGGTTGTAATGAAGTATATATCAGCTAAACTAATAGATCTACAGTTTCAAAGGAATCATATTGTATTTTAATTCTCTTGGGGAGAAATAGTTACACTTAAAAAAACAAAACCAAAACAAAACAAAACAAAAACCAACAGTGAGTATGCCCTATTGGTCTTGACCTTGTTGCACTTAAGTGCAGGTGAAACGGAGGGTTCCAGGGAAGGGAGTTTGAACAGTGATTTGGCCAGAGTTTTATGTGAGTGGTAGAAATGGTTTTGTTAGTGGGAGAGTGAGGGGAAGATGGGTTGGAACTCTGCTGTTCTTCTGACTGATGCTCAGATGTGTGGTAGGAGACCAGAGAGAAGTTTTACTGCTTTGCTTAGCTTCTCCACTTCTGTGTCTCTGCTCTGCATGTCCTGGCCATGCAGGTCTTTGGCTGGGCTCATTCTGGAGCACAACATATGAGATGTTTCAATCTTAGTCTTTGCTCAGGCATAGTTACTGGAGGGGGGTGTATCTGATTCATGTGACTCTCCTGTTGCCCAGTTCTCTTCTCCTGGTGGTTTCATACAAGAGCTCTGATCATTGTCCTCAGTTCTTGTGCTTTCTCTGCACATTGGGCATCCAGTGAAGGGGGCTACTGTGAATTATTCTCCTGGATAGCAGGCACAAGGCTCTAAAAACAACCAGCAGTGCAGAGGCTGGGGAGAAAGCTGTGAAAGGGGTTTCTGACTAGGAAGGCTGGTGCAGAGCAAGCACTACTTGGAAAAGGATGGTCCAGGCAGAGATACTGAAGAGGAAGAGGTGAATCTGAACATGCGGCTGTTGTAAAGAGAGGGTCCCAGGGAAGAGGATGGTGCTGAACCTTTCTTGCTGAGGGTAAAGTAACGTGAAACAAGCTCCTCTTCCCCAGATGGGCAATGTGGAGGACCACTTTGTGACAGAGCCTGTAAGGAAACCAGCTAATAGAATACAGAAATACGAAGAGAGTGTATTTAAATGTGTGCCCAAATGCCTTCTTGAATCAGGGTTCTGCTGCTATGAAAGAATAAGACAACTGGATTTATCGCTGTTTACTATTAATCTCTCTCTATTTACCATTAATCTAGCTGTGTTTGCTATCTCTGTCTACTATTAGTCTATTTGCTGTTTATTTGTCACCTTTCCTTCACTCAGCAAATAAATGAGTAAAGAATAGGCCTAGACTTCAGCAGAAGCAAGGAGATATTATTTGAGATTGTCATAGGCCAAACTATTAGAGTTTCTTGTTCGGCTTGTGATTGAAGGCATCCTCTCTGGAAACCATCTTATGGATTATGAGTCTGTTCACCTTCCCAGACTTGTGGTTTTGTTTGCACAGTAAACTAAATTAATTTATTAAGCCACGTAGTCATAAATAGAAGCTAAATTAAAAGTGATCTTGGATGATATTCTAATTGGACCTAGCCTCCTGAGGCAATGTGCTGTGGAAAAACCTGCCATTTTTCAGATGCATTGTAGCATCTGGTCTTTGCCTTCTCATGCATGTCATGCTTTGCATGACAAAGACCTGCTATCAGCTACAATTCTGGGCCTGCCTACGTGCAACGTAAATGGCGATTATCAAGGTGTAGGGGAGGGAAAATACTGGGTGGGTTGTCTAACAAGGAAAGGTAAGATGGGAGCTGGAGCTTTTTTCCAGATTTTTTATAGAGATTCACAACATTGATCTGTTTCCCTAAAATCAGGGAAAAAGCCTCCAGTGACTGCCTGCCCTTCTGAGTTTTAGTATGCAGCCCACCTACACATAGTCCTTTCATCTGCAGAAACTGCCTGTACAGTCTGTCTTGATTAGATCCTACAGTGTTTGCATTTTTTTGAATTCTTTCAATACCCGTCTTGTCAAATTTGCCAATTCATTCTTAAAATACTAACAAAACATGGAAGACAAGGTGATGTGTCTAGCCTGGTATTTAAGGTTTTCTTTGTTTTGATGTGTTATTACTCCTTATTCTTCTCCCTGTGAGACACACAAAAGAGAAAGAATAGATACCAGATCAACAATCAAATTACAATGACTACTTTTTAGCAGTCCATGCAGTCATGATCCGTTGTAATCAACCCTGGTACTCCCAGTGCAGGAAAGGAACTGAGATAACTTGAGATAAAGGAAGTCTACTGTATCAAAGCTTGATCTGGCCCAAGCTTTTGCTTCATTAATACTTCAGGTTGTAGTAGGATGTAGCCTTTATAAAGACATAAAGATCAGTTGGGGATGCATTCTCATGGCTGCAATTTCATAGTCTTTCGGTTTCATAGTAGTGCTATAGTGGGTTAATCTGTGTAATCTTTTTTAGTACAGCTTTTCCTCAGAGAGGCTGTAAGTTAAGTTACAGATTTGTTATTATGCATGTAATTTCAGAGACTTAGGAAGAATATATCAGCATAATCAGCAAAGAAATAATGATAGAGAGCACGTAATTATGGTCTTCCACATTATTGTTGATTGTGTGTGTGTGTACAAGAGCCTTGGGTAAGGTCAGACCATGCACAGTGTTTGTCCTGACCACATGATGTGATAGTGGAAGTGAAATCCAGATGGAGAGGCTGGGTGAGAAAGCTAGTGGCTCTGGGTGGCTGAGGGACTGGGACTGCTTGTAAATGTATCCAAGAAAAATACCTTCTTGGCCTGAAGTTTTTGCAGAAGGGGAAACAGCGATGCAAACAGTGACAGGACTTGCTCCCAGCCATAGTGATAATACTAGGAGTCAGTCCTGCAGCATCCATACAAAATCCATGGCTTCTGGACTACACCTCTTTAGCAGGCTGAGGGTTTGTGTTAACCTGCCATAATGACAGTCGAACAAAGCTGTCTTTCCTGAGCATATGGCTTGTGGAGAGGAGAAGGGAGGGCCTCACCTTGCGTGTAGTTGAATGGGGCCACTGTGTCGAAAGCTTCCCTTCCTTTTTTTTTTGCCCCTCCTGAAATATGAATGTATGCAGAGATGAACTAGCAACAAAAGACTTGTGATGGCTTGCTCTGTGGCTGGGGAGTGGAAGAGGTTTTACATCTGGGATGACATTTCTTCACTTGCGTGAAAGTAGCAGTGTAGCTTTAAGAGCCCATGAGCCCTGATTAAGAGTCTTATTTTTTACATACATCATAAATAAAACTTCAAAGGTTTGAGAGTGAGGGAGGGGGATGAGAGCACATTCTGCCATCCACTAGAAATGTGTTTGCCTGCCAGAACCATTTAGCGAATCTGCTAAACAGCTTTGTTAAGGTGTTTATCCCACCAAGGCAGTTCATAGCTGTGGGCATTCAGGGGTATAGGAACAAATCCAGGCTATGCCAAGCATACAGGACAATGTTTCTGAGCCAAATACAATGCAGAGGCTCATCTGCATAATCCCTCCATCCTGCTTGAGATGGAGGAGAGCTGAGAAGCAGCAGATACTATATGTCAGCCCTGACAGCTTTATTAAAACTACAGAGTCAGTTCTTCTGGTCTTGCTACTTTCCCCTTGCCAGCATTCAGTCTGTCTAGAGAGGGCTGCATTGCCCCATTTGGGGAGTTTGGAAAAAAACTGGAAGAGGTGGAAGGATGCAGGGATTTCTCTTCAGGCTCTCGCCAACTGTATCTGAGGGTGCTGCAGGTTGTCTTTGTCACTCTGCAGATAACGACATTCAAGGGAGAACATAACGCTGTGTGGCCTGCCATGTGTAAGGTACAGCGCATAGTATGCAAGTAGGGAAGCCAAAGGCAGGTTTCCAAAACTGCCAGCTCTTACTTAGGCATGTCCATGTAGTGGCTGGGTTTTCTCTAGGCTACTGCTCTCAGCAGGGTGCTGAGCCCTTCTGAAAATTTGGCTTCTTGACAGTGCGATTCATCACTTGGTGGAAAAGATTGCTTTCAGCACCCTGTGAATAATCCATTCTGCCTGAGCGTAAATAATATCTCTAATATTAGCTTTTTTTTTGCTTTTGTGTAATATTATGGATTTTTTTTTTCCCAGAAGATGCAGAGAGAGGCTATTTCTCGTTATTGGATTTGAGTGAATAATTTGCAATTAATTATTTATTCAGGGATTCAAGTCTTTTTTCTGCTTGCAAAAAATCTCCACTTGTGGATTACTTATTCAAATGTGTGTGATAGTTTTTTGTGCTGATTCTCTGTCTTTTTTCCTTTTCCCCCTATCCCTTCTCTTGGAGCTGAGACAAGTTCAGTTTGGGACCCTGCTGCTCAAAAGTGTTACATAGTCTAGCAGCATATCCTTGGTCAGGTGATCACGTGGGTCTGTCATGCAAGCGTTTAAAATGGTATTGCTTCTGTAAGCATTCAGGGCAATATAGCTCAATTGTTCATGTTTTGCAGGAAGTACCTTTGAAAGGGAGTATGGAATAATTTGCTGAAAAATTTCTGTGACTGAGCACTGACATCAAAATATGTTCAAGTGTTCGACTACTGTGATTTGTGCGAACCTGCAATATGAACAATGATGTAGGAGAAGGATACAAAAGATATGAGCAAAAAGGTCTCAGACCCAGGGTTCTTAACTGCTTGCAGTGTTCAGTTAAACCATTTGCCTACCGACTACTTGTCTCATGTCATACAGATCCTCTGAGCCTGGGGTTTCCAAAGTTTTGCTCATAGAGAACTTCTTAACAGGTAGGACACCAGATGATAAAACTCAAAAGAGTGCTCATCTGCTGTGCTCTGATGTTTTGCTCAACAGGTAGAATTATTATAAAATCCCATTGAATGGATACACTATCTGAGTGCAGCCAGTAAGTGGCTCAGAGGCTTTGCTTTTGAGACATCTGCCCTCATGCTGCAGGTGAACATCACAATCAAGGCTTGCAGGTACTTTTATCCACATTATTACCAGCCTGCTGCATATCCT
The DNA here is from genome assembly GCA_013399475.1 of Chauna torquata. Taxonomy (NCBI): domain Eukaryota; kingdom Metazoa; phylum Chordata; class Aves; order Anseriformes; family Anhimidae; genus Chauna; species Chauna torquata. The sequence continues at coordinate 343,451 of VXAL01001854.1, forward strand.
TGCCCCTGGTTTGGCTTGTTTGCTTTGTTTTGTGCAATTTCTCTGATTGTGTAGATTGCAAAGCCTTCATCACTGGGACTCTCTCTTGTCAAGTAAATCTGCAGGAGTCAGAGCAGTGGGATGGAGAGAATTCTGTGCTCTGTCCCTTGGTGGCATGAAAATGGATGCAGTACCATGCCTAGGAACATGAGACACAGGTCTCCTGCGTACTTCAGGGGCCAGGATCAGACTTAACAATTTCTTTTTCCAACTCTTTGAATTTCACTGAGCTGTTTAGAGAGCAAAGTGCAAGGTCTATAGTAGCAGAATTAGTCCAGAGACTGGGATACTTTGTGGAGATAATTCATACCTCTGAAAATTGAAGGCTGATCTCCTTCTGTAATTGGTAAAAGGGACATCTCCCTCAGATGTTGACATGGAATTCGTGGCCTGACTGACATGTTCTGGGGCACACTTTGGAAGTCTGATTAGTTGAATAATTTGGGCACCTCAATTAAATGCTTAAAAAGGAGGCAGTGTGAATACATGCCTTCACTATAATCATGAAAAATGTGGTTGGAGACACATGCAATCTTTCTTTCTCAGTCAGTGGATACCTATGGTATGCAGGCTTTTAAGAGGTAGTTGAGCTCTGGTCACGTAAAGAGTAAGGCATGTGATACCTATCTGCAGGTTCTGCCTGAATTTGTACGTGATCTGTATAGCATTGTCTCAAATTGCAGGTCTGGGGGCTCCTGTGCAGCTAATGTTGGCACCACATCCCTAGCATAGGTAAAAATCAAATTAAGCACAGTGCAAAGGCTCCTGGAGGCAGGGTAGGAGGGAACCATTGTTCTTATCCAGTGAGAAAATGGAGGCATTAAAGAAAACGTAAACCTTACAGAAGTCATGTAAAGGTTAACTTCTTTAGTGTTCTTTTGTCTGCTTTAGCGAGTGGCCTGTTCTAGTCTGCGTGCGCTGCCTCCTCTCTCCTAACCTTCCTGCTGGCAGGAGGATTAGTACTGTTGCGGATTGCCCTCCTTCAGGGGCTATTTCTGGGACTGCAGGGATGGTGTCAGTGAGCTGAGAGTATCTCTTGACAATCTGCATTTATCACATCACCCTTGGAACTGCGACACTGTTCTTTAATAGACAAATCTTCTGTCAGAGAAACTAAGTAATGAACTTTATGCAAGCATTTTCCAAGGATTAACGCCAACTGAATCATTAGCAAGCCTAGCCTGCTACTCTTAGCTTGTTTCCTTCTCTCTCTACACCTGAGCAAATGCTGGCATGCATGCTAACTGCACAAATAGCACAGACCAGTGGAGGGTGTCCCTAGGTTGAAAGCTGTAAGCAACTGGGCAGCATGGCTATAGTGAGAGCAGAGCATGACAAGGGCATTCCAGAAGGTGCTGGATCAGATGATGCATCTCGCCATATTTATGTACCCGTAATTCCCAAAGCTGCCTGTCCTTCACCTCCCCCTTTTAAATTGTTACAAATGATTTAACTTGAACAAAGAACTGTGTACCTGAGGTGAGAGAATAAATTGCTCTAAGTAAAGCATCCCATATTGCTCTTAAATTCCCTCTTGGATTTTGGGTTGTGACTGGCTGGAATCAAAGTCCTTCTTGTGGCTATCCAGTTAGCAGAAATCCTGAGGAGGCAAAGTGGTGGTTTGTGTCTGTCTGGATGGCTGTGCCCAAGCCCCTTAGCCAGACCAGACTTTACCTCCATGTCTGTATATTGAGGCTGTTAGTCCTTCCCTACATTGCAAAGGAACACTGAATTAAAGGCCTTTCTAACATGAGAAGTGTTCTGGTTCGGAAGTATTGAGGCCCCTGTAAGAGTTGTTGGAATCCTCTTAATGTAAAATCTCTGCATTGTCATGAATCATATTCTGTGAAAATTTTAATGCCTGTGGGAAAAAAAATCTCCCAAGGGAGAAAGATCGTATCTGATGAGCAAAGTTAGTCCTAACTTGGGAAAAATATATGGTAAAACATGAAAGTAAGATTTTATGAAATCATTGTTTACGATGTTGTTTTCGTATTTTTCTTGTATAAGAGATTAGTAGTGGTTTTACAATGTTACAATCTCCTAATTGCTTACTAAGCGTTTTTAAGCTATTTGGAAGTGCAACTGCTTCATGGGGAGAAAGCTGCCCTATTAAATACTGCTCAGTGCAAGAAGTGAAAACTGCCTAGTGAGAGAGACCCAAGCCAAGACAGGAAGCTTAAAAACCATTGCAGAAACTTGATTCTAACCAGATAAAATGCAGCTTGAATCCCACTATAAACTAAGCCCCAAGGGTGCTAACTACATTTTTATGAGATGGTTCCCAAAACACCAGTTTTGTAACTGCATATTATATCCTGAATGTGCATTTCCATGACTTTCTGTAGCAATTTGTGTAAGGCTTATTGTATCACACAGATACAATACTAAAAATAATGTTTTAGTTAGGAAATACTCACTGGGCAGCAAAAGAGGAGGGACCTGTGGAAAACCCTGTTTATTTGCATTTGGTGTTTGTATTCGTTACTGTAAATGTTTTAATGCATGTCACTTATTTTAGATTGCATGAGCCCTTCGTTTGGGTTATCCAGCACCATCTGTAGTCAACAGAGTGTAAAAAGAGAATATGCAATGCTCTGATTGATATAATAGCTAAATGAATTTTTAGTGTTATTTTTACACACAAATTACATAGGTGTATAAAATTAGGTGCCAGATCAGGTGCCACAAGCAGCGTTTACCAATAGGTAGTTGTGGACCATGGGGGCTATAATGTATCAGAAAGTTATCCATGACAAAAGCTGTTGAACAAAGCAAACCAACAGCAAGAAACACTCTCACCTCAGGCAAGCAAATAAAAGCTAGAAGTGAAAAGTGACTCCATTTATAGTCGGTTTAAATGAAAACCATTCGGCAGCCGCAGTAGAGAATAACTGCCCAGGGTAGCTGGAAGTTTACTTAAAGCAGAAAACAAAGGCTGAGTCGCATGAATTCATAACACTGGGAGCATTACTGCAGAGTGCTGAGCACTGTGTTAGTACCTGAATCAGCAGAAGGTAAGCACAGGTTATTGTCTTTCTGTTCCGGTATGCATGTCTGATGTGGGCTTTGAAAGAAACACTGTGCTTTGTTTAAAGCAACAAAAAGTCTTGACTCTGGCATGGAAATCAGAGGAGAATGAAGGCATGAAGGTTCACAAGGCATCAAAGAACAGCTAATTTTGTTGGAAACTTTAGAAAAATGTCTCACGGACATTTTGGATGTATCTGCAGGATGCAAATGAAAATAAGTATTTTCAATACTATGGAGACCAAAAGACGCAAAGGAATTCCCCCCCTCACAATTAATTTAAAGATAATATGCAAAAACTACTGGCCAAACAATAATTAGGCAAAAGGAGATAGAAACGTCTTACAGAACTGGTTCTGCCAGAACTATAATATTTGTAATATCCCACTAGTGGCCAGTAAAGGAAACGAAAAGCGAAAGCCACGCCAAGATTACATATTCACAGCTCTGCCTACTCGCTTCTGAGTGCCCAGAAGCATGAAGGCCTGAAACAACATCATTTTTAACATTAAACTAAATCTTGTCATGTGGAAGTGGAAGATGAGCTAAATTTAAGATAAATATTGCCATTCTGCTACAGAAAAGAAAGCTGGATTCTGAAGATCAGACACGCTTGTAGGGCAGGCAGCAAGAAATCCATGGTGCTGATAAAGAGACTGGCCCTTAGCATATTCATAGTGGTTTAGGTACTGAATTGTACCAGATAAGACTAGCTAAAGTATGCAACAAGCTGTGCATAAGCAGCGCTAAAGTGACTGTACACACCAGTTGTTGAAACTGAAAACCAGTGTGCGCGATTTTTGGCTCGCCGAGGACTGGGGAGGGCATGGCAAATGTGAGGGTGTCCTGGGTAGGTCGGAGATTGCCATTAGACACAGCTCCTCCTCCTGCCAGTGGTCAGTCTTGCATAAGAAGCAAAGCCTCTGCACTGGGAAATGCAGAGTAGTGGCAGTGCAGGTGAATGGTCCTGCGCACCTCCAGAGAAGTAGGAATTCCCTGTATTAATGTCCGAGAGTGAATTTTGTTTTCTCACTGCACCATCAGGGCTCTGAATGAGCTATTACAGTCTGTAAGGCAAATATATATTTATTTAGGCAATTTTTAAAAATTGATTTTTGATCCAGTACATAGTGAAAAGCTCCTAAGGAACCAGCTATGTAAATCCTTCCTTAGCCGTATAAATACTCTTTTTATTCTCTCTGTAGTTATCTTTCATGTGATGGCACGAAGGCTGAATGATGATTAGCTGGAATCAGTGCTCAGGAAAGAAGGAGAACAGGGAAATGGATTCTTTTTAATAAATTTTCTTATGAGATTCTAGTAATTAAACACTTTGCAAGTGGGGTAATAACTGGTAGCCTTTATTCATCACGGTATTTGTCCTGGCTCTGACATTCAGGTTAGCCAGTCACATCACTTTCATTTCCTCATCTATACAATGGGAATAAAAATATTGACCTTAATAAAATCTCTCCAAGACAGAGAAAGAGCAAATGCTGTGTAAGATCTGCATAATTATTGTTAACTTTAAGCTATGAGCAATTCCCTTGGAGTCAATGGGGGTTACAGTACCAGGAACCACTGATAGCCACAAATCATGGAAAACTGGCTTTCTCATTGATCAAAAGCCTGCTTCTGCAGAGCTGTTTTTGCTTTCCATATGGGCTGGGACTTTCAATGATGCTTTAACAAGTTTTATGCCAGGGAGTTGGATCCCTAACTCCTCTTAGGCTCTTCTGAAAGTCCTTGCTAAGAAAACAGGGCGTTATTGTTGGAATTGCAGTCTAAAATCACAAATGAGCATTTATAAAAAAAAACAAAGTGGAAATTGTAGAAGAGGGGGAGAATCTTAAGTTAGTTTGGAAAGGGACAATTTCTTTAACGGGGAATAAAGAAAATACAGCTGAAAATAAACTCTAGTTTTGCTGTTCTAACGTGAGTGTAAACATTTTATAAGAAAACAGACACTGCTGTGTAGGGGGAGAATTCTGAAGTACAAAGTGCATATGATAACTTTTTTTTTTCTTAATAGGATTTGCCTTAAATTCCTATTTGGATGGACTGAAATACCAAAAATAAGTAGCCTGATTTTCAACACTGCTCTGAGCAGTCCCCATTAAAGAGAAAACAAGCTACTGTTGCCTCCTGCTTTTGAAAACCTCAGCCACTGCTTTTCATTGATGCCACTTGTTTTCTTTTAGTTCTGCCAATACCAGAGAATCATCTCATTTGAGCCATGATTTCTCTTCCATTTTAAGTGGGTAATATCCATATGCAAATTCTCTAAAAAGGTCTCTTGGCAAATGCAGGGGGGGGGAAAAAACAGCAAAACTTCTTAGCAACAGCTGGGAAGAACATCAAGAAGGAATCTTTTTTTTTGTCAGCCTTGGAAACATGTTGGCATTCATATCTCTGCTCAGCGCTCTGCTTGAGCTGTGCGCTTATTGGGGCTCTTAGAGTGCAGGCAAACTGCATTGATTCAATATATATGCTCATGCCACGTGTTTTGTTATTTTAAGCAAAAGTCTCCAGAGGTGCATGCTGCAGTACTGATCCAAAGTTCAGGAAAGCTAGTCCTTGCTGACCTCTGCATCTATTTACTTACACCCTCTTCCTTCAAAGTCCCCAAATCCTTGTGTTGTGTCCATCTTGTAGAGGAGTTGAACTGATGCAGAAAGTCTTTGTGCTTTTATTGCAAATGCTTGCTGCCTGCGTGTGGCCTGAGCAGGGAAGAGTCCTTTGGCCTTTCTGGGGAGCTGTTGTAAACAATAGTTTGCAAATAGAGTGGCAAGCAAGCATGGGGTACCCTGCTTTTTATTTGCTTTTAACATCAGCATGGCGTGCGGGTATTTGGGGGGTTATCACTGGGATAGGGCTACAATGAGGACAGTCATGCCAGGATTTTTCTCACCCTGAAGTATGAAAACGACTTTGCCCTTTCAAGCAGAAAAGCTCAGGAAGATGGCCCTTGTAATTACTGGCAATCAGCAATCTGTCTGCTGTCATTCAGTTTAACCCATGCAAACTTGCCATGTGCAATGGATCTATTCAGTGGGTGTGATTTCAGAGCAGGGATAGTCCATCTGGTTTATCCAAATGCTGCTTGAAAGGAGAATGATTGACAGTTTTTTCAGACCCAGAGTGCAGCAGACTGCCTGGAAGCTGCTGGAACCAAGCTGGTTACTTACCAGCTTGGATACAAAAAAAACTCGATATTAAACATGCTACCAAAGTAATAGTATCTGACAGTATCAGCGGCAGCAGGCAAGTAGGCAGTGAGAATGTTGTAGCTGAGCAGGTAAGCCAGATTTCAGCAAACTGTTTGTAATGTGAGGTGATTCAGGTATATGCAAGAAGAAAGGCTCACCTCTTCTAGATGGGCAGTGATTTTTGTAAATAGCTCTAATTTGTAAAACCTGCAATGGAGTTTGAGTGCCTTAAAGCAAAAGAGGTTCAAAGAGGTCACAAAAATGAAGAGTAATCATACGTACAACTGAATCCTCATTTCCTCCCCTGAATATGGTATTTCTGTTCTGATCTAGCTGCTCCAGTATTATGTTTCAGAATAATTAAAAGACAATTGCACCTATTTTTCTCATTCGAAGTTCCCAAAGCTGCTGCTAAATATGTTGTCTTGCATATTTGTCTGCTTAATTTGTGCCTGGAGATGCTTTCTCTTTATTTTTCTTTCCCTCTTTGAGATTTCAGATTACTGGTCCAGAGAAAATGGGCAGTTTGCCTTTACATTATATGAATAGCAGAATAGGATCCTGTCACAGATGAAAGTACTATATTTATGTCTCATTATAATCCATTCATTGCTTCACGGACCCAGATCCCTCTAGGGAGTGCCACAAACCCACATAATTTTCCCAAGTGCTACATTTTGCATTTGGATCTTTGGTTTAGCTGACAGATACGAAAAAGGGAGAAAAAAGTGCAGGAAGGCAGAGAGTCCATGCAATTGTGCACATGCAGATGCTGAGCAGTGATAGACAGCAGCAATTTCAATTCAGACTTGTCCCATCGTGCTCCTGCTCCACGTTCCCTCTGATGCTGTGACAGAGCCGTGGGGGCAGGGATGAGCTTCAGGAGCTGGCAAAGATTGGCATGGCTTTAATGATAGCAGGCCCATCGCAGTAGGTGAGTGTTGGCATGACAAGTCCCCGTTGTGCTGGAGCTGGCTAACGGAGTGGCTGTACGGATCTTGCTGCAGAAAGGAGCTCTAAGTCCTGTGCTGAAAAGCTACTGTGCTGCCTTTTTACAGTGATGTCTGCTAGTACTTGGAATTGCCTAAAAATGCAACTTATGCTTTTTATGCCTGGAGTGCCCGAAAATGCACTGGTCTGGTATTGCTGAGATGATTTCCTGGGTAGAAATTAATAGTTTTCAGACAGGTGTTATCAAATCTTTATGCAGAGTATTTTGGGTGACGGCAACACAGAGCAGGTGCTGTGGCTGTGCCTTGCCGATAAGCTGATTGCTGCTTTAGTCAACAGCTTTCTGATTGCTGCGCTCATCTGATGTGTTGCTGTGGTGTCTGCATAGTGGTGTTGGGACTCTGAGTAGTCCAGCGTACGTAGTAGTGTGATAGAGCAGGGCTGGCTTAGAGGGATGCTCGTGTCCGAAAGCTCTTTTCTGGCTTGGTTTTACAGAGTTGATGTTTGTCTCTCTTCTTGGTGTGGGGAATAGCTTCTGAGCTGTATTTACCCTGGTCAGGTTTGGGAAGTGTTGCTGCGGTAGTTTGGAGAGATTTCTTTGATTCTGACAATGTTATTCCACACATTAGCATGCTTTTTTATTTGCAGCATGTATAATACGTCCAGGGCTGCCCACTTCTAAGTGGAAATCTGGCTACGCTGATGCCAGCCCTATTCTTTCAGTAGCCCTCTGAACGGCTTCATCTGAGGGAATATAATTGTGGGTGTTTGCAACTGGGGTGTGGGGACCCTCAGTGAACTGGAGATGGCTTCACTGGGGTCAGTGTCACCTCTGACACTGAGAGAGAGAAGGAAAACACAGGTAGCAAGGTGCAAGAGACCATATTCAGGCCTTTGGGGAGATAAACATAGGTTGGGGCAAATGAATGGGGGGGTCAGATTTTTACTTCAATGCTCAAAATGTATTTTCTGTCTTTTCTAACATGATTTGCCATCCTATTGCCTGGTTTTGTATTGAGCCTGAGGAGTTCTTTGCAGTATCTTCTTTGTCTGGTGCCTTCCACAGTTATTGTTCCTGCATCATGATTCCTCTCCTCTTTTTTCCTCCAAATCTAGTTTTTTTTCTAGCCAAGAGGAGACAGTGAGTCACTTCTGATCACTTTGTGGCACCTGTTAATTTTCTGCTGTTGCTTAATGGAGCATTTCATAGAAATACGCTCCATTTCATTCTTGAACCACTGTGAAATACTGTCAGGCTGTGTGTGATGATCAGAGCACAGAAGAGGAAAATATCGTTTATGAAGCTCATTGCAAAGTTGCAGAGTGCTGTATCTGCTATGAAGTGAAGGCTGCATGGGGTGCCTAAGGGAGTGCTCTGCTGTCGGGGGCAGAGTGGCTTTGCAAGTGGGAACAAAAGCAGTGTCTACCCTAGACTCACTGAGGAGGGGTTCTCCATAAACCTGGCAGCTTTGAGTGTAGGTCAGGTCTTCCAATGGCAGTTCATAGTCTGTGGCTCCACAGGTTTCCCTGACATGTCACCTGCTGAGACTAAAATAAAAAAAAAAAACAGTCCTCATATGATTGATTGATCTGGGTAAGATTTGATTTAGAGAGCTATTCAGGAATTCAGGACACTTATGCACTGAGTAAGTATGGATTTAATGGCTTAATTTAAAGCATCCAAGTTTTAAAACATTAGACTTGGGTTAGTAATGTTTCGTATGAATACTCAGAAGTGCTTAAAATCAATCAGGATCCATCCCTTTGCTCTGCAGGCGGGATAGTAGTTGCCAGCTAGAAGACAGCATTGTCCATCTGTGTACAAAGAGTGCATATGTTACTCGGCTGTAATCAGAATAGAAAGTAATAACAATAGCTTGAGCTATGACAGCAACGTAGCTGGCTGTTTTGACTGGTGTGTTTGTACATGGAAATCATGGATGCCTCTCTGCAATGCCACTACTGGGGAAAGACAGCTGCAGCTACTTTTATGGCGAGTAGGGTTGTTGAATCAAAAAGCCATCGTCCTGCTCTTAAACACATGGCCAGCTATAAGCATTGTGATCACTATATAGGAAAGCTTTTAGACATATGCTTAACCAGATGCCTTCAGAGAGTGCACTCTGGAGTTTCTTTCGTCAGCTCCACAGTTCTCATAAAAGAGAAAGCATGTATATGTGTCTTTGCTTGCATGAGTTTTGAGAACAACAGTCCATTATATTTTAATCCTATTTAAATTGCGAGCAGAAAAGCCTCCAAGTAGCACGGCTACTCAAGTTCTTAGTTACACTGTTGATGCTTCAGTGACTGCAAATGTATTCAAACCTCCTTCTGTAGCATTTGTAATTGGCTTGAATTCCTATATAAAATTTAGACTGATATAGAAACACATAATTTATTTTGACCAGGATTTCCTAGGTAGGAGACAAAATATCTGAATATTTTTGAGATGTTTTTTCACAACTGACAGTGAATGATGTCCCTGCAGTACTGTTAACCTGCTTTTCAAAAACATGGCCAGGCAAAAGAAAAAATGATTAGAGAAAAAAATCCCGACTCGGTGTTCCTCCTAATTTTGTGTTATTTTATTTAAAGCATTTTAATATACCGTTCCTAGGCTAAATGCCAAAACACAGTTAATAAGGGTTACACTTAGCTGAACAACCCTGAGAAATTAACCTGAAAAATATGGACATTTACATTTACTTGGGCAAGTTTGGGATGATGGGATTTTGTGAGGTGTCGAGAGCTAGGGTTTCTCAGAAGAAGCATTGGTTCACAACAGATCATTGTCACTGCTGATATCCCTGGGTTGTTTCATGACTGTGGTAATGGGCGGTGGTTGTCATTGTTTTGAACATTAATTACTGCCCTTAAGCACAAACTTAAACTTACCTACCGGAGGCAGTTTCTTTCAGATAAAACATGCTTATATCAGATCACTAAAATTATTGAGTCACAGCAAGTCAAGTTGTTTGATCCAGGGGAACCACAGAAAAATATGTAGACTTTTTAAAATTTGGAACTCTGTTTTACTGTTTTGAGAATCAAACATTACTACAACTTCAGCAAAGAAAGCTTTTCACTCTCATCGAAGGTGACCAGTTCCCTGCAGGGCTGAGGCTCCAGGTAGTACCAAAAAGTTTTGGTTCAGAATTCTTGATGGAGGATTGGTGGAAGGAAACAAAGATAGCCCTCCTTCAGCTTCGTTACGAAAGCACAGTATCTTTAAAGCAGTCTGGTTTTATAACTACATTGCATGAAGTTTGCCTAAAAACTAAGCCATCCTTAGAAAATGAGATTCTGTGTTGGCATATGCCAATGTATTTTTGATGAGCTCGGCTAACTGACTACCCTTCTGGAGCTATTTATTTAGCCCTTTTCAAATTATTTAGATTTTTAATTAGAAGCTCGATGGCATTGAGTTTTGGCAACTTGATAGCAGAAGTAACTGCATCTTCTTTAAGGAAACAGCTTTCCAATTGACATAACCCTGTGAGAGGGAGGGAGGTGGAGGTGGGAACAGCCTTTCCCATAGTATCCCAGGAAGAAAACAACTTCATGGATTAGGAGCTTAATTAGGACTGAAATCCATAGCAATAAGTGAGGAACAAATATAGTTAATTTGATTAAGCCACAGAGTGAATGAGTTGCACACTGCATTGATTACTTTAAAGCAAATAACAGAGGCAAGGCTGTTTACTTTATGGTACTATTACTGCAAATGAAATCAGTATCAAGCAGGTTGCTGGGGAGTGTAGCTAAGACAACCTCATAACCTCATCTGCTGATAAATGAATCTTTGGCTAATCAGTAGACTCAGCATGGAGGCTACTCCAGCCCTCTGTAAGTGAATCACAGCAAGGCAGGTACCCTCCTAAACAAGAAGACTAAGGAATAAACAGGCCCTCGGTATGCAGTAAAGGTCAAGCAGTCTTTGTATTTGAGAGCATTCTTTGGAAAAATGCAAGTGCAATCTCAGGGAGGGCAAGAAGGAATGGTATTGATTATACCTGATGCAAGAGAGCAGTTTGTAGGGCTTTTTAGGGACTATACAAAAATGTTTAGACACCAGAGTAACCCACATAAAATCCTGGGAGTTTTGCTGCTGACATGAAACGGGAGACAATTTGGTTGAACAGTGGGAGAACTGGAGAGCAGTCTCTCCAGGGTTCATCACAATATCGGTTCTCTCCTACAATTCACTGTGGCCTGCTCTGGGGCTGGCTGGCTGGAGACTTCTAGGAGTGCCATTACCTCTGCAGGTAGTGTTACCAGAGGAAAAAGCAGGGCAGTTTTTCCCCTTCCTGCTCTGCTCCATGCTAAGTACACTGGCTCTGCCTGTATTCAGTGACAGAATAACCAGTGTGCTCATTTGCTTAAAGTTTACATTCTTCAGAGGCTGTGCTGAGAACATTCCATAGGAGGAGTAAAGGGAGCACTTCTCCTAAGCTCCTTTTGCTGGAGTGCATACTTCAGTACAGAATGGTGGTCCTTCATACACTGTGCTGGTTTTTAATTAGCACCAAGCAGATCCTAACCGCACAGTGTTCCCTGAGGAGGTAGGTGCTCCCTGTAAAGCCTGTGTGTGTGCAAAGTCCCCTGTAGAGCCTTCTGCTCTGTGTATTAGCACAGGAGAAGTAGCTGCCCTCCTACCCACTGTATTTAATTGTATTGCTCCTACGTCTCTGAAAGTATAATAGTTGAACGCTTGAAATTTGGAGATAGGAATTCTTCAAAAGCCCCTGCATCTGTTCTCAGTCCAAGCAAGCACTCTCAAGAGGCCAACTTCCCATAGGCCATCATGCATAATGTGGATGAAACCTCTTGAATTATTGATCTTGCAGAGGCATATAATTGTAGCTTACACAGTGTGTTTACTCTCAGTGCTTTGATTTATCAGATCTTATAATAATGTTCTCACTTTTGGCGCTCGTAAAATGCAACTGGCTTGCAGTTTAATAAATATTGACTTCTAGCCATTTGCTGCTTTGTGATTATTCCTCCTAAAGAACAAACTGATTGCTTCCTTCATTCAGCTCCACTGCAAATGCTGCAGGAATGTAACGCTTTTAATATTGCATTTTCTCACCAGGGGAGCCTTGGCTCAGCAGTACCCTTCCCACTCCTAAAGATCAGGGCACTGTTTCTCTAACTGATGGGCACCTGAAGGTATCTGTGGTCACCTGAAGGGTTGGCAGGCATGTCTCCTCCCCAGAGAGCACCCCTTTCCCCAGCCCTTTTTTTTTTTTTTTTTTGTGCTGTTTGCTACTTAAGAAATAGAAGTTGATCCCTTTTACTCTGATTTGAATGAGGAGAATCCTTGTGTGTTATCTGGTAGCTCTTGATGTGTTCACCCTTCTGTTATGGTTTTGGCTGGGACAGAGTTAATTTTCTTCGTAGAGGCTCACACAATGCTGCGTTTTGGATTTTTGATGAAAATAGTGGTGATGGTTTTGGTTGTTGCAGAGCAGTGTTTACACAGAGCCAAGGACTTTTTTGCTTCTTGTGCTGCCCTGCCAGCGAGGAGGCTGGGGGTGCACAAGGAGCTGGGAGGGGACACAGCCAGGACAGCTGACCCAGACTGACCAAAGGGATATCCCATACCATATGGTGTCATGCTCAGCAATAAAAGCTGGGGTAAAGAAGGAGGAAGGGGGGGACGTTCGGAGTGATGGCGTTTGTCTTCCCAAGAAACCATTACGCGTGATGAGCCCTGCTTTCCTGGCAGTGGCTGAACACCTGCCTGCCCATGGGAAGTGGTGAATGAATTCCTTGTTTCGCTTTGCTTGCACACGTGGCTTTTGCTTTACCTAGTAAACTGTCTTTATCTCAACCCAGGAGTTGTTGCACTTTTACCTTTCTGATTCTCTCCCCATCCCACCTGGGGAGAGTGAGCCGGCGGCTGTGTGGCACTTAGCTGCCTGCTGGGGCTAAACCACACCACCTTCTCATCCGTGAATTGTCAGCGTGTGCATGGCATCGGCTGCCTGGGGAACGCCTGTCAGAGGGCAGGAGACTCTGAGTGGGCATTGGCTTTAAGCAACCCCCAGTGTTGGTAACGTATCTTGAAGAATATTTTAGGTCATTTTCAGACATCATGGGCATGGATTAGGGATAAGAGTCTCAGAGGAAGCTAATTGGGTAGGACAAGAGAAAGGAGCTAAGAACTAATTATCTAACATTTTAGAAATCATCTCTGGCCTTTTTTTTTTGCAAGGACTGGATTTTTCACCTGAAGAAGGTGCCGTGCAGCACATCTTGCTAGGACAGTGCCTGCTCTGGAACAGGACAAAGTCAACACTTTCTGGAGCTTCTCCACTGGTGGTATGTGGGTCTGCTTCTCTAAGCAAAAATGTTTTTGTTTTTGTTTTTTTGATATATCACCAAGTTGAGCACTGGACAGGGATGCATTTAATTCTCAACTTCCCTTCAGGCTGGTCTGCACTGGGCATTGTGCCAGCAGAGGTGCTGGGCTGCAGCGAGGGAGGGTCAGAGCCACAGCGCTAACAGCCACGGGACAGCTGTCACAGAGCAGACGTGGTGGTCATTTACAGTCCAGTTTCTTTATGTAGCTTTGACTCCCTCTCCTCTTTCTCCCTTTTAGAAAGCAGTTGCCCTGGAATTAAACAGTCTGTGCAAAAGCAGCACATGTCTCTAACCTGCGCTGCTCATTTCCAGTTTGCATCCATGCAGTTTCTCTGTTACATTACCATATATCCACACGCCTTGTATGGCTGACAATAACCATAAACTAAACTGAATACACAGTAGAAGAATTTAGCAATTCACAGTCATGACACCTTTCCAAAAATGCCAAAAGCTCATGTTTTGGACGTAAAACCAAGTGGATAATGAGTTTTTATCATTTGAGGGGCTCGTCCAATCCTAGAGGCTTTTTCCTAGGTTGGAGACTCTTTGTGTTAGGTGGAATGCAGACATACAGTGGGAGCTTGTATGGTGGTTTTACCCAGCTAAACAGCCAAACTCCACCACAACCGCTCTCTCACTCCCCCTCCTCAAAGGAAGAGGGGGAGAGAATACGATGGACGAGGGCTCAAGGGCTGAGATAAGGACAAGAAGGTTGCTCACTAATTACCATCATGGGCAAAACAGACTCAACATAGGGAGATTAATACAATTTATTACTATCACTAGCAGACTAGAGCAGTGGGAAACTAAAAGCAAACTAAAAACACCTTCCCCCCATCCATCCTCTTCTACCTCCTCCCCTCGAGTGGTGCAGGGGAATGGGGGCTGCGGTCAGTCCATATTGCTTCATCTCCACCGCTCCTTCAAGGTCACTCTCTGCCACTGCTCCAGCTTGGGGTCCCTCCCACGGGATGCCGTCCTTCCCGAACAGATCCTGCACGGGCTTTCCACAGGCTGCAGCTCTTCAAGAGCTGCTCCAATGTGGGTCCGTACCACGGGGTCCATCCCTCAAGAGCAAACTGCTCCAGCACAGGTCCCCGACGGGTGGCAGCTCCCACCGGATCACCTGCTCCTGCGTGGGCTCCTCTCCACGGGCTGCAGGTCCGGCCCGGAGCCTGCTCCTGCGGGGGCTCTCCATGGGCTGCAGCCTCCTTCAGGCCACATCCACCTGCTCCACCGTGGGCTCCTCCACGGTCTGCACATGGAGATCTGCTCCATGTGGTACCCCATGGGCTGCAGGGGGACAGCGTGCTCCACCGTGGTCTCCTCCACAGGCTGCAGGGGAACTTCTGCTCCGGCGCCTGGAGCACCTCCTGCCCTCCTTCTTCACCGACCTTGGTGTCTGCAGGGCTGTTCCTCACTCCTCTCACTCTCAGCTGCTGTTGCACAGCAGTTTTTTCCCTTTCTTAAATCTGCTCTCCCAGAGGCGCAAACAACATCGCTCACTGGCTCAGGTCTGGCCAGCAGCGGGTCCCTTTTGGAGCCAGCTGGAGCTGGCTCTTACCTGACATGAGGCAGCTTCTGGAATCTTCTCACAGAAGCCACCCCTGTGGCCCCCCTGCTACCAAACCTTTACCATATAAACCCAATACAGCTCGTCAGTCTGCTTGCAGCTCAACAAAGTAGAGCACAAGGGTGGAAAAAGCCACAGGTGATATCCTAGATTCACAGCCTGATGATTAAATAACTTTCCCTTGGCTCCTGCAGCAGGTCCATGAGCAGACCCATACGATGAATCTGCATTTCTTGGTTGTCCCATCTTATGACCCACATGCTCACCTGGCCGCTCCTGTCAGCATGGGAGTGTGAGAATGAAGACTAATAATTTTAGCCAAGCCAGCAGAATTGCAAAATGGTATGAGTTGCATTTGCAACACTGCCAGCGCTGGGTTCCCTGGTCATCTTCCTGGTAACTGACAGTAATATTGGAGCAGTCAGTTCTAGAAAAATTACTTGTTTTGCCCTCTTCGTGGAGCATCCTCTAGCTATTTTGTTGGTAGATGCTGCAAGACTGCCCTTAGTATTTGATTATATTTTGAAATTAGTTTTATTTAATTTAATTTATTTAATGAAGAGATGTAAACTAGAAAAGATGAAAAGAAATCTTTAGCTATTTTTTTCTAATCGGATTTACTTTTGTGTTTAATCATTTATTTCCTTCGTCTTTGCCCACTGCTGAAAAGTAGATGCATTCATCCCCAAAAATACCATGCTAGAACTTCTCTTATTAGTAGATTTTGCTTTATACCAGGTCAGGATTTGGCCTATAACCACATAACCCACTTTGTGTCTTCTAATATCAGCGTGTTTTTGTGAACCTCTAATTCTCAAGAAAGGCTTGCCAAGCTGTAGCTAGCGAGCCCTGATGGCTGGATCCTGGCGAGGAAACATTTTCCCTGCAAGCCTTTCTGGTCCTTACCCTGACAGTTCCCCAGCAGGCTCTCTTCGGGCTGCGCTGAAGCGCTCGGGGAGCATGTGTGGCAGGAAACCCTGGTGTTTCCTCAACCCCAATGTGGGTTCCACCTTTCTGCTCCCGCTTCTGGCTACACATAGGAAATGGTGACCTGATCTTCCCTCCTGAGACCTTTCTCCCCTTGCTTTCCCCTCGTTAGTGGGAGGCAGGTGCTGAGCAGGTGAGAGGCAGCCCTAGTTGTGGTACTTACCTTGTCGTTGTCTCCTGGGGCCCTGCTTAGCCCCAGTATAGGAGGTGCTGCATCCAGCAGGGTCTCCCTTGGAGCCTGTGTGCTCCTGGATGATAAAATTGTAACCAGTCTTGAGACTTTTTTCCTCCTTTTTGCTCTCTGGCTGTGAATTTATTATAATTTCGAACATAAGGTATGGAGGCAGACAGACCTCGAAAAGAGGAAAATGAATGTTTGACTGTCACCAATTTTGAAATCTCCTCTGGTAGCTATGAAGTTGGTGTCAGCTTTTGTTATTGGTATGATAGGGCTGATGTGTTCTCTCAGCAAAGGTAGATGTCCACATCTGGTTTATCCACTAGATGGGTGACATAAAGCAGTTTGCTTTGCAGTGAATGTTTTATGCCATCTTTAATCTGAAGTGTATTTCTGTAGTCTGCCAAAACACTTTGGTGTGAATTTCTTGTTAGGTCAAATGT
Source organism: Chauna torquata (assembly GCA_013399475.1). Taxonomy (NCBI): domain Eukaryota; kingdom Metazoa; phylum Chordata; class Aves; order Anseriformes; family Anhimidae; genus Chauna; species Chauna torquata. The sequence goes on from VXAL01001854.1 coordinate 360,233, forward strand.
GTGTATGGAGTCTCAATCAGTGCAGCAGAGAAAGATCTGTCTCTGCTAGAAAGATTGGTGCAGACAGACTTTGATACTATTGTATTAGCAGTCCCATGCACCTCAGCATGCGTGCACAATGTGTAACTGTAGGACAGCCAAGAAACTCGATAGCGCAAGGACTGGAGAGGGGAGTTGGCTTTATTGTCTGTGTCCTTATCTATCACCTGCCTGCCTGCAGTATTTCCAAGATGTGATATCCAGCCTCTGTAACCAAGATCTTTAGCACCAGCTAATGGATCCGAAAGCCTCTATCCCCAGCAACTTTAACGGGAAAGAGGCACTGAGATCTTTTTTAGAATTCCTGCAGGTTTCATCTAATGTCAATGTTTTCCTCTGAGGATTCGCCTGGCTGTGTCCATGCACACGGGTGCAATTTCCTCAAGCTGATGCAGTTGTGTAGTTTTATAGTGTTAAACATTGCCTCAGGAGAATCTCTGAAGGTTAGCTCTGTCATTTCTGGGTCAGTGACATTTTGCAAATACACCATATCAAATTAGAGAGGTCTTTCCATGTGATGATCCCTGTTCATAGCAAAATAGTAACCTGAGCTACACTGTGTTTCTTCTTTCTTTCCTGGCTTCAGGGTAATCACTGCTTTTTTTTTTTTTTCCCTCTGCCTTGAACTTTCATAAGATACACCAGTTGCATATTAGCATCAAATTCTTCTTTATTGTTTTTTCACAGAGGCATCAGCAAGTTCAGAAAATTTTAGGTAGCTTTTTGAAGGGCTATGCAGCATCACACAGTTGATGTGCTATGAACATGAACATAGTAAGCGTCACACATCCCTGGGGAGTCTGAGAATGTAGTCTCCTGGTCTTATTCAGAGGGAAACTGAGGCACAAAGATGTTCATAAGTCATAAAGGATGCCAGTGGCTGGGCTGCCCAGAAAGCTTCCTGCTGAATGCCTTCCCTCCAACTAGACCACAAAGACAGCATGCCCTCCCTTCTTTCCTTTGGAAAGGGATGTATAGTGCAGAAATTCACAGAATTGTATGTCCTTAATAAAATTCAGCTCCAGTTATGACCCTGTGAGATGATTAGTGAATTAGACTTCTTAATTAGCATTTTGCATAATTCATGGCAATTACAACATTCTCATGGATATGATTGTCAAGGTGCAGATGTGCAAACGTGCAGCTATAATTTTCTCATCTAAATAACTCTTTTGGTGAAACCTCTAATTTTTTACAACTCTATTGTGCAAGGGCCATTATTCCTGTTGTTATTTTTAAGGCATTAGAAAATGCCTTAAAATGTGCATCTCACTTCAGCTTCAATCATTGCAACCAACTGTTTTCCAGAAGCTTTAAAAACTGTCATAAAAGTTTGCTCCTGGGTGAGAATTAGACATTTGAATTTTCTGAAGGGCCTATACTACCCAGTTTTTAAACATCCCACAGGGAATTGTACTGCAGTTTTCAGTTACAATGGTAAAACAAAAACTAAATCCAACATGTGCACTAGCCAAGATTTATAGGGCTGGATTGTTAATGGAGTTGAGCTCCCATTCCTTCTTCAGCTGGAGATAGATTGCCAAGTCCTTTGTTCTTGGAAGATCCTTTCCTTTTGTCAGAAATATATAAACTGTTGCATCTCTGACAACTAGCTTTGGGTACAGGAAAAGCTGACAGCTACATAGAGTGAAAGCTAAATAGAGAAGGGTGGTTGTGGCAGTGTTAGGACCCCCTAACTTTCCAAAATACAGTCATTTAAAAATCAAACACAGTGGCACAGAAATCAGTGAGGAGCCAGATTTTCAAAATACAGTTGCACCCAACTCAACACTTCCAGGTACAGCTCGTATCTTAAAAAAATTACTGGGTTCCAACTGACAAATTTGAATTTCTAGTTCCTTCATTAAGTGCCTACACAGATGGTATTAAATGTAATTAATTTTACTTTCATAATTATAATCTAATATGCAAATCCATTTACAGTATTCCATTCTATTAAAGGTACAAATCAAAATGATAATTTCTAAATAAAAGTTATGAATTTCCTTAAATAAAAGGCATTTGTAATTTCCCCTAGGAAATTTTAATCACTTTTGGATTTGTAGTCACAGAAAATAGAGGAATTTTACGGAATCAAGATGTGATGGGTAGAAATAGTAACTCTTCTATTCCTAGAGGTGAATGGCACTTGGGAGAACCTGGACATGTATGTTTACCTGGACATACATAATTTTTTAGCAGTTCATCTTTCCTTACAGCATCCCCCAGAGGACTAGCTTGCAAAAGCTTACTAGTGCATTTCTAACAGGAGTTCTTAACCAAAAAGACACTCTCTTTTGTGGTCCTTGTCTGCCTGTTGAACTCGAAGGGAAATCAGTTTCCCTTTAGGGCAACCAGACAATCGGTTGGAGCTTGATTGCCCCCTTACGGTACGACTTTCTCACCCCGTTGATATTGTCCCCTGGAAATGTATTGCTGTGATTGAGGTCCCTCTCTTTCCTTCCTCAAGTTCCACAAAGCAGTGTTACTGAAACAAGAATCAGATCCAAAAAAACTAATTTCTCACTTTTCCCAAGTAAAATGTTGAAGAAGTTTCTTACCTGTTTTTACCAACCTGTTTTAATGTCCATGTTGCCTTGAGCACTCTAGTATTGCATACAGCGGCTTACTCCCTGAATGTCATTAACGCAAGTGCTACCTTCAGCAGGTTTATTCCCTTCCTTTCTCTCTCCAATACTTTCCTTAGTCCTAAGGCAAATGTGTGAAAGTGCACGGCACTGTCCATGTATTTATCTGTTTGATAGTTTGTGAATTCTCAGCGTCCCTATCCAATATACTTATATTAGGAAAGCTTTTCATGTGTTTTGAGTATGGATGTTTATGGATGTGCAAAATTATGCACCTCTGCCCTTAGTGGGGAAAAAAACAACAGTGAAATCAAACTAAGCGCTTTGTTCTCCAGCATAGGTGGAAAAATGAGTGTGAATTACTAACCTTAGACTAGAGTTAGAGGACAAAGGAACCCAGCTTTCCTCCCAGTGAACATGGTGGCAGTTTTGCCTCTGGCTAGAAATAGGGAGGCATTCAAACAAAATTTCTTTTCTTTTTGTCTTTTTCTTTTTTTTCCCTGACAGTAAAAATCTGTTCATGTTAGCCAAAAGCAGTTATGAATTTGGGTCAAATCTTTTCAGCTGAAGGAGGATAAGGTTGATAAGAATCTGGGAAAGCTTGAAATATTTCAGGTTCTCTTATCTAAATAACATTTCACTTAAGTTAATTTCTAATTTTTCAAGGGAAAGCAGATCTCCTCCCGTAGAGGAAAGGCTTTGTTTTCAACAGACTGAAATATTTCAACAAATGAAGAGTGTATTATATTTTCTTCCAAAGTGAGGGGAGGAGAACCAGAGGGAAAGGGAATTGGTTTTTGTTGACCACGGGTGTTTCAGTTTTGTTTTTGTCAGCCAGAGAACTAATTCTCTCAATTCAATACTTACTGCAGGAGTGGACCAGATATATAAAGCCGAAGAAAAAGTATTTGAAACACTAAATTATACAGTAATTTGATGCAGTTTCTGTCTGGAACCTTGAAAAATCTTATCACAAGCAAACAGTTCAAGAATAAATAAATAAGCGATGGCTTCCAAATAAAATCTGTCACTCTGGATTGATCAGAGTGGTCTGCTGTCTTGCTCCAGTTCCTGTTCAGTTCCTCTCTGAGCTAAAATACACTGGGCGAAATTTTCAATGTCACCAAGGACAGTGGAGTACACAGTTCACACACATGACAAATGGAAGCCTGGGGGCTGATCTACCCCCTTGAATTTAAATTCCTTTTGACTTTGTGGGATAGGACTAACCTGCTGGTGCAGCTGAACATCTCTCTTTAAGTGCCTCTCTCTGTATTAGACATGCACCTTCAGTTAGTTCCTGATTGCAGTAGTGAACAAGTGCATAGCACGTGGTTCAATGAATGGGTCCACAATTAAAGTCTGAGTCCAGCAAGTTGCTTAAAACCATGCCTTGGAACCCCTTATAACACCTTCAAGGGATGCGTGTGCAGACTTCTGTGTCTGCACTGCTTAGCAATGGTTGACGTGCTGTGAGCACCTGTTAGATCTGTTTCATGATCCTTGGAAAACCATCCTAGACCTATGCCCGATGTAAAACATGCCACAGAAGGCTCCTGGTGCCAGCCCCAAAAGTCATGCCAGGGATGGTGACACATGCACGTGGCTTGACCTGTTTTACAGGTCCAGAACATGCTGGTCCACTGCGGTACCTTGGCTGAAGCCATGGCTTCACTGCTTATACTACAGAGCCACCACCCCAGGATCTCCAACCTAAAAGCATTCACATATACAACTTGTTGCTTTGAGGACTGAAGGGGCTGTACCACGTCCCATTCTTCTTTTTTATGCATCTCTCTGCATCTCCTCAGGTCTAGAGGACCCAAAACATCTGTACAAGCTGGGTAGTTGCCGACAGATCCATCTGACTGATGATGGACAGAGTTAACAAGCTGAAAAAATGATTTTCTTCAATCAGCGGAGCAGCATGGCAAGGTAGGCTATAGAGCCAGATCCTGAACAGTCCTGGCTTATACAGCAAAAGTCTCACAGTTTTCCCCAGTCAGCGTGCTCCCCATGGGACTTCTGGACCTTTGTGGTTTTGTTAGGTGTAGGAATCCTGAGTGCTCCTAGGATACAATCATTTGGCTGTTAAATACATCTTTTGGGCCCTCTGGCTCATGAAAATAATAACGTGCTTTCTTCTGTGCTGAAATACGTGTGCCTGAGGAGAGACAGTGTGACAAGCTATTACCTAATGCATTCCTCAGCTGGAGTAAGAAACTATATTGCTGGGCTCACTTTCATTTTGTTTATAGTACTGTAGATTTTGGTCTCCTGTGCCATAAGTATTCAGTTTGCTATGCATTAGCGGAGTGTTTTGTGGCTGCTGGTGTGTATGGGTGGCAAATGCAGTATGGAGTGTTATGGATTTAGCATCTTTCCACAGTTTCTTCCAAATGTGGGATGACGGCTTGATTACCTCAGGAGTCCCTCCAGTATAATGTTCCCAAAATTCTGGTTTCCTTCCAAAATTGTCAACATATCTAACTTTTTGTCAAATTAATTTCAGAAACTGCAATTCAAATGAAAGCTACTCGACAGAGTAATGTGGTGCTCAAGATCTGATAAGAATTTCTTGCCTATCTTTGCCAATGTGGAAACATCCAAGTAATCAAACATGGGAACAAAGATTCAGAAGCTATTTAGTCCAAGTTTTGAATGCACTGGCATCCAGTGGCTGTGTGCCAGACTCCCTGTCAATCCATCCCTGCCAGTCCTCCAGAGATCTTTGCTCAGATGTGTCTCCCTCGGGGCAGAAAATAAAGAGGAGGCTGACAGTGATAAAATGTAGAGAGTGTATATGTATGGAACAGCTGGATGTCAGAGCAAGATATATGTTTGCTGTTATGTGGGGTGATGGGAGAGTAAACAAATGGGTAAGGGAGCAGAGCAGGGTGAAGGACATCTTGAACACAAACGGAAGCGTGATTGGCGGACATGGCAACAAACCACTAGCAGAAGGATAGTGGATTGGAAAAGAAATGACAAAGGGCAGAAATGAGCAAGAAGCTACAGAGAGTTAATTTTATGTCTACCAGAAGCACTTCATAAACAGTGTAAATTTTATTGACCTGTCCACGAATCTTAAAACAGCTCTCAATTTTCATACTCTTAAGGCATTGCGATCATTGGGCCTGACCTCTCGGGTGGTACAGACTATTGAATTTTATCCTGTGATTATTGCATCAAGTTTTATGCTTTTCTCTCCTAGCTTCAGAAGTAAACTTGTTTTCAAAGCCTCTCCTTAGAGGCAGCATGTTCAATTCAGCAGTCCCCTTTGAATTGTCTCCTGTATTGCTTTTCTCTCTGTAGGCTTTCTGCAGGCAAGGCAGACAAAATCAGAGGCTGAGGATAGTGAAAGGGAAGTTAAAGATGGTTTGATCGGTGCAAGCCTATTAATTGGACAGGCACAGAGAGCGCTTTGGTAGCATAAGACACCAGTAAAACTGCATCCACACTTCAGAATGTACCAGAATAATTACAGCAGGTTCACAGCACAATGTTATTTTAGCATTTTCAGTACTGGTTTACTTAAATTTGCACTAAGATTTTCCAGTTGCAGTAGGCTAAGCAGATGTGACTGGTTGCAAAGCCAGCAGATCATGTGAAAGCCTTGCTTTCCATACATGTTTTGACTGATACTGCCAGCTTCCTTCCAGGACAGCAGGATGGCAACCTGCCTGATCACTGTGGACATGACTGTACGGAGCAATGCAGCATTTGCCATCGGGGAGAATATTATGGTGCAGCTCTTAGTAATGAGTCTCACTGAAACCTCTCTGTCTTTTGATCATTTAAGGTCATTTGCGTTTCTTTAATAGTATTTAGTGCATGTGCAGTTGGGATATATTTGATTTATTTCATCCTTTTGGGTCTCTGGCAGAGAGTGGGAAGAGCTGACATCTGCGAGAATTCATTGACCCCAGTGAAACTATTACCAAATCTTAGAGAGTAAGAGCCTTCCTTTTTCTGAGTAATGTCTTTCTCTACTAAATGCCTTGTCCTGTGTGGTAGAAGACATTTATGCATTAGCTAAAAAAACTGAATCATCTTCTAAGACATTTTCTCCAGCTGAGCATCATAAAATGCATCTTGGGGCCAGACTCTTTTTGGTGGTGCCCAGCGACAGGACAAGAGGCAATGGGCACAAACTGAAACACAGGAAGTTCCATCTGAATATGAGGAAAAGCTTCTTTACGGTGAGGGTGACAGAGCACTGGAACAGGTTGCCCAGAGAGGTTGTAGAGTCTCCTTCTCTGGAGATATTCAAAACCTGCCTGGACATGATCCTGTGCAACAATGCTGCAGGTGTCCCTGCTTGAGCAAGGGGGTTGGACTAGATGACCTCCAGAGGTCCCTTCCAACCTCAACCATTCTGTGATTCTGTGATCTTATGTTAGACCAAAATATAATGGTGCAGAAGAAGCTGATAGTGGAGCTGCTTATGAAATAAGGTGCTACTTGTGTTGGATTTTGGTGGACAGAGCGGGATCTTTCCAGAGGTAATATATTTACAATACTTTGTACAATACCAATCTTCATTTTATTTGATTCCTCTAGCAGTTCAGTGTAAATAATGTAGCGTATGTGTTCTGTAACGTAGAAAACAATGTTCATGTGACATGAAATTAGAGTTATACATCAGCAAGCTTGGAGTATATTCTCAAAATGGTAAGAGGGGAAAAAGCTGTAAAAGAAGATAAGGAAAAATACATTCTCTATAATTCTGTCAATAGGAGAGCATCTGTGCTTGAATAAAAATATAGGAAGCTCTAAAGACTGCTTGAAGTGCAAGCAAACAGAAAACAGGAAAACTCTCTCACAATCTAGTATTTGGATAACAGAGGGTGCTTCAAGCCTTAATTAAATATAAAGGATGTGTTCAGTGCTTGCAGTAAAGTCCTGCCAAATATCTTGGAGGGAAGAAGGGTGGGTCTGTATTCTGAAAACAGTACATAAAGTTGGAAGTGTCAGGTTAGAGCAGCAAGCCAGGTTATATGTACATTCAGAGATCACTCAAATGAACAAACTTTATTATGGTCAAGATGTTTATTAGATGCAGTTATTGAGCGGGAGTGGTGTTATCTGATCCACAGTAACAGATTTATGTTCTTTTTACATGCAGAGAGCAGGCAATTGTACACTAAGAATCTGAATCACCGAATATTTAAGTGCATGCTTAGCTTCAAATGGCCACAAAATCTGACCCAAATTGAGGGCCTGTACTTTCAAGGAGGATAGAGCAGTATATATGAATAGAAGTCAGCTCTTCTGTGAGCAACGTCATATTATTGTGTCTCACAGTCTTGTAACAGGGCTGAAAAAAAACATCTAAGAAAACACAGGTAGGCTGAGAACAGGGTCTTTGGGAAGGTGCTTTGGGAGTCCAGACCAAGTCCAGTCTAGAGTACTTCCTGAAAGATTCACAGGATGTATCCCTGTTTACAATCACTTTTCAAAAGCTTATGCTACCTGTCGCTGCACAGGTGCTTTTTAAGTCCAGGAGGAAATTTTGCAGGGGAATTGCATTTCACAACAAGAGCAGCTCTTTTTGGAGCAAAAGTGTGGCAGGCCTGAGCCTTCCCTTTTGCAAGCACTCCTATTTGCACCTCTGCATTTATGCCTAGAAAAGGAAGTGTTGGTACAAAACCGTGAACGTTACACTGCTAATGGCAAATCTATGCTTGCACTCAAATTGTTACAGCACAGGAAGAGACATAGGTGTTGCCTTCTCCTTTGGAAAAGTAAGCTGTGCAAGTTGTGATGACAGTAATGAGAAAAAAGCCTTCTCATAGAAAGCATTCAAATATATATGGGCAGTTTTACACACAATGTATTTTTTCTAAGTGACACTATCCTGCTTTTATACAAACGCTTAGACCTCTGCAGCCACTGCTCTGTACTGTCATTTTTTTCCTTCACACTCAGAGTTGATTTAAACGGTTGTCTGGAACAACAGGCTAAGAATTGTGGCAAATACAGCCAATGCTTGCTGGCCTCAGATGAATGAGGAGGGAAAGAGGAAGAAAGCTAAGTCTGTGATTTCTGCAGCAGGCTTCTCTCGTGCTTCACCAGTGGCATGACTCATACTGCCTGTCTCCAGCTGAAAGAGGGATCCTGTTCCTGCAGGTCAGATCACTAAGAAAGCAAAGTGAGGAAAGGAAACAAAGTAAGAGGTCCCTGAGAGAAATAGGCTGGCCTTTGCTATCTCCTCCTGTCCTTAAAGACAGCGAGGTGCAGTCAGATTTCCTGTTTCCAGTTCCTTCTTTCCACTCCTGGTGGTTCAGTCTGGGAAGGTGTTTCTGACAACTCGATTGTTTTTCTATATCAGTCACCAAAACCTATCAAATATGTCCTAGCTCAGCAAATTGTGCAAGCCTCAGCTCCACTGTGCATCAGTTGCATGGATGAACAAAATCCACGGTCTCTGCAAACATTTATCCATATGTCTCAATCCTACAGTGGGTGTGAGGCCCTGATAGATCTGACGATTGTCATACCTGAGCATTTGTTCGCAGTGCACCTGTACAATATGCAGTTGAAAGAGGATCCTACTGTGTATTTTTATGTGGACGTGACTGTAAGAAGGGTGAAACATATTTTTACTTTGAAGAAGAGCAGATACGTCAAAGCTAGAAGTTTCTACTTTGTAGCTTGTTTTTTTCTTTATAGTTTATCTTCTTGGAAAATTTACAGCACAAAAGCCTCCTCTCCTTCATGCTTTGGTCATAATTATTTTATTGTGCATGTGTTTTTCTTACCAGCCTCCAGCCTCATTGATCAGTATGTTAGGGTGAACTCTTCCTCTCCTCTTAGTTGCACGCCAGTGCCACCACCAGCATTAGTTATTTATTTAATGAATCTATGTAAAAGCTCTTATTTCTGTGGAGGGAAAGGGGCAAAGAGAGTATTGTTAGCAATGGCAGCAGCTTGATTTAGCAGGAAAGCACAGGAGTGGTGGAACAGCACTGTATTTTCCACTAGCTGCATGTTCCAAGAGGGCTGAACGCTGTCCTCTTTCTGTTAATGCACACACCAGTGCTGGCATTTCTGGCAGCCCTTGATTGCCACTCAACTTGGCCAGCATGACATCTTTGGCATGTAATTCATTTTGACTTAAATCTTTGACAAATGGAAACACTGGATTTGTTTGGGTGTCTCTTCAGAGATCTCTCATTTTTGAACGTTCTGAGAGTCAGTGGGTACCACTTTAATGAAAACAGTTGTCAAGGCCAAAAGCTGCCTGGATTGAGAGCAAAAAGAATCACTCCTATCCTTCAGCTGAAGATATTTGAAACTCAGTGTTCCCTTAACTGAGTCTTTCCAGCAATCTTAAGTGTGGTTCAGAAATGAGTGTGTGAGACCAATGTCTTGTGGGGATGCGGGCCATCTTTCTGTGCATTGACCACATTGTGGTCCAAGAATACAGCTCTTAGACACCATTACTCTAATGTTAATCATGTTATTATTTACTCTAGTGAATATTTGTATTTAGTGAACAGCAAATAGTGGGAATATATGTCATGGTCAGAAACTTAGTTTTGAAATGTGGGCTTGTACCAGATGAGTATGGTCCAAGAAATGAGAATTGCTTTGCAAACTCTGTGCTGTTTCATGGCTGACCACACCAGGTTGACCAGTCTCACTGACAGCTTGAGAGAAAGGAGAGTGTGGTAACTGGTGGAGCTGTTAGTAATACTCAGACCATTGTACATATGTAGCTTGCTGGAAGGTTGCACTGTCTCTGGTAGCTTTTAACTATGTTTTTTGCAGGCACAACCATCCAAATGTTCTTTAGCTGCTAGAAGTTTACACTGTTGTTAATAAAGGGGTTCTGCCCTAGATAAGCATTTGATCTGAGCCAAAAACATTACTGCATGGCAACTTTTAGTTTGCTCAGTAAATCAGTGTTTGTTTTTACATCCTACCACTGAAATTTACACAGACCATATTCATTGTGGGGCTTTTCAATACAGAAGATTTTCTGTAATACATGACCAGAGCACTCTTGCTAAATTCCACTGGTTCAGGCTACATCCCCCCCTACATCTATTGTTAAAAATATGGCTTTGATGTGCTAGATACCCTCTGGCATTCACAAGTCTCCAATGTGTTGTTATTGTTGGGAAGAGAGATGGTGAACCCTAATTACGTGTAATCACAACAACCCAGAAAGATATCAGTGGAGGTGCACATTTTACCCTAAAGTGCTATTTGAACTCTTTGGAAAATGTTGAATTACCCCTACAGCTATTGCCGATTAACTACTTAATGAAGCATCTGTGACTGCTGGCATGTCCCAGCCATGTCACTGTGATGGCTGAAGGACGATGTAGATTAACTAAAAGATTGATCACGGTAATTTCTTATGTAGCAGCCGATCAAATCTAATAAGGGGTGCTTTGAATTGAAACTTGCTTTAGAAAAACATTATTCTGCTATTATATAAACACCTGGTTTTAGAACTACTCTGTTTAAATTGCTTGAAAGGCACCTATTCCTGCTTCAGTAATTTTAGCACTTCACCACGTGGACAAAGAGTTATTTTATTTATGGACGCTATTTCTGTCCCACATTTCCCTTTGATTCTGTACAAAATACTGGACAAAAAGATTAGGCATGTGAATTTAGCTGAAATATAGGTAGGAATTCCATGCAGATTAAATGCCACACATAGAATCAACTAGGTTGGAAAAGACCTTCAAGATCATCAAGTCCAATGTCGATATGTAGCTTCATAGGTGTTTATGCATGTGCAGTTTATATACGTACATGTGTATATGATTGTATACAGAAAGGTATGGTCTAGACATGCACGTAGATTATATATGCAATATTTTCAAGCATGTAAAATTTTCAACCTATTTAAAAATTTGGAAGGAAAGCATATGTACATGGATTTTTTTTTTATGTATGTTGCATCCGATATTATTTTGCCATAATTCACAGTATTGTTCTGAATAGTCACTGCAATTTTAGTATTAAAGGCTTTCAACATAAAGCTTATTGCATCTGGAAACAGTGGTGTTTAAATCAAGGCAAGCCGTCAGTTCCAGAACAGCTACTCTTGTGTTGAAATGGAGCCTGGCTCACGCAGCAGCTGGACAGTCTGGTATAGCATGAGCGTAAGATTGTTTTGGGCAGGGCATTCGCCTTGCAAGAGCAAGGGCGTTCCCTTCAAATATTGATATGGATCTCTGCACAGGGAGAAGGGATCCATGCATTTTCTGCTTTGAGGTTTTCCGCTTTGCCAGGTCCTTACCATAGGATAAGGCTCCAACTTTGATCCCATATGAGTGAGAAGGGACAATCACAAAAATGGATTTATAGCATCTTGTGATCTCCTAGGGCTCATGTTGCTTTCAGGAGATCTGTTTTATTTGATGCTTGGCTCCACCTGGGTGAGCACTGGATGAGCAGTGCCCCAGCAGTTCCCTGTCATAGGTATTCTTTAGCCTCAAGCATGAAGGGAACTGTTGGGAGTACTGACTCAGAGAAAACAGGCTTTTTTTTTTTTCTTACAACATAATAATCAATAAGTCGATCTTCCTCCTTTTGGCCTGTGTTCTGTTTCACTCTGGTATGTGTGATATCCCATAGTAACAACGCATCTAGCACTTAATCTTCTCCCATCAAGTTCTGGTCTTCTAGAGCATGTGTTCCTCTGGCAGCAGGGCTGGTGGAAAGTTGTTTGCTGTAGCCTTGCCTGGAAGTAATGGGGATGCATGGCGGTCTCAGGCTGTAGGGAAAAGCTGATTGTTTCTCCAGCATTGAGTCACTCTTGAAGCTTAAGAGAGCAATCAGGCCCACTGAGGTTGGGCGGAGATGATCAAAGATTTTCTGGGAAGAGTGTCTCACGAGGATCTCATCTGGGACTTGCTCTGTCTTGGAGAAAGCAGGATTTCTGTCTTTTACTTGCTTGTCATGCTCTCAGGTGGGCCAGGCAGGGTTTGCTTCTGGTTGGAAGAGCATGATACACTGAGCATAGGCAGCAGAGTGGTCCCCACTGTCTCCTCTTCTTGGATGCTGCTGGAGGGACTGGTTGAGGGAAGGACAGAAACGGGAAGACATAGATTTGCTGCTGGGAGGGCAGCCCTGGAGGTATGTGGTACCACAGCTGGACATCAGTGGTCCGTCAGGGAGAGGTTGGAAAGAAGAGCCTGGTCTGGATATTTGTGAGCACATTAGAAATTGTTTTCTGAGGACCATGATTTTATTGCTGTAGACAGCACTAGCTGGAGTTATAGTCAGATATATGCTTTAAGGTACATCTGAAGTTGGCTTGCTTTTCATGTCTGATCTGGGAAGTTCAAAACTGCCTTTACTTAATGCAATCATTCTATAGCAAGACATAGTCTATTACGTGGAACAACAGAGCTGTCTTTGTTTCATAAAAAACTACCAAAACACCTGTTCAAATAGGACTTTCCATGATTTACCATGTTTCTACTTCATGTTGATCACTATGGATCTGCATGATTTCTACACAGTCGTCACAGAATGTTTTTGATTCCATCAATTGTTTCTAGCTTTGTGGGTTGTAGAGAAAACAAAAACAATGCAACCTGTAATGTTAATGTTTGTGTTGGTTGTCCCTGATCACCGGTTCATCTTCCTTGGGGCCACCCTGGCTTTCTTTTCACGCATTAAAATATCATTACTCTTCAGACAGGGTTGAACTCGTTTGTCACAGATGTGCCGTGCCTTGTTGGTCGCTGTGGGTGCAGAGTGGGGGACTGAGGCTGCCTCTTTTTCCTCGTGGTGTGAAATAAGTAGGCCAGGGCTGTTTGCCTAGTACCTACACAGTATTTCCTCATCTCAAGGAAGGCTCAAGGTGTAGTCTATTTTAGGAATGATTGTTGAGATGGTAATAGAGGTGGGGAAAACACAAATGAAGTAAGATACGCAGGGCAGGAGAGCTAATGCAAGCATTACTGCCTCAGCCTTAAAATTTAAGTGGAGATTACAGTAACATGTATGTCAGGGCTTGCATGAGGATCTGCACCTTCATCCAGATGAGAGGAGTGATGCTGTGGCAGAGCAGGTCTCCAGCATCACCCTCCTTGATGCTGAGGCTTAAGGAGCTGAAACTGAACCACATTTGCTACTGCTGGCCACGGGCCTGCTGCTGTCCTGCATGTCCCTGCTCTGTGCCATCTCTGCCTGCACGTCATTGCTGCTTGGGAAGAAACCATGCAGGCAGAGAGCTGGCCAAGCCATTGGGGTGGGAGCGAGAGGCCTGGAAGCGCTCCTACCTGCCCGGGTGCAGCCATGGCCAGCATTGGCAAGGAGAGGTAAAAGGAAAGATTTCTTCCTCTCTCTAGTCCCCTGCTTTGTGTGCGCTGGCCAAGGCTATACAGTGCCTGTCACATTTCTGTACTCTCTTGCATTTGTGCCCTTTGCCATGCAAGCTCTCAAGCACAGTGACTCCATCTCCTTTTACAAAGGCTGTTGGCTCAAGTATTATGAGTTTTTTGGTGTTTTCTGTTTTCTGGGTGTCAGGAAATGAGAATGTAGAGACATATCTGGAATGTAGCTGTCTTTTCGGTACCTCTACCTATTACGAAAGGACGTGATTTTGTAAGAAACGCAGGAGAACAAGGTATCAAGCATAGCCCACTTCCCCTGAAGACACAGTGGAAGCTGTGTGTTTAATTTCCCTCAGGCTGCTGAAAATTCAAGTTTGAATCCCCCATGTTGTTGAATTAACTTACCTTGATTATTCTCTGTATAGTATTTTTATTACATTCTTTGCTATGCCACATGGTCACGAGAATGTATTACCCTTCTGTGCTCTCTCATTGTATCACTGTCTAACTGTTCATCTCATTTGTAAAGGTGAATGAGCACCCATCCCAGGCCGGTGTGAAGTCAAGATTTCCGTACCCGCAGGTTGTATAAATGCAAGCAGTTCTGAATTGATTGACTTCATCCTCATCTTTGTGATTTTTCATAAGTAGCCACACTTTGTCTAATAATAAAGTGGTTTTATCTGGTACAGACTGTTACCGGTGCCCTCACAGGACAAATTTACTTTCAGAAAGCTGTTCTAGGGATCTCTCAGTCTGTCTGTTATTACAGGTTTTATTTCTCTGCCAGTTTACCTGACTCAGGTCACAGCTTTTAATTTCTAAGATACTCATGTTTTCAGAGTAGAAAAATAAACGCTGCTCAGTAACGGGCTGCACTACAAAGGTCTAGAGTTTCAAAATTGACTACCTGCTCCTCAGCAGGTGATCAATATATAGACACAGCTATCTAAAATGAGAGGTTACCCAGGGAAATACAGGCACTGATCATAAAAGGAAGCGAACGGGCTGAAATGGATGTAAAACATATTTACATAATAGCAGGAGCTCCTGCTTTATTTCATTCAGCACTTAAGCGTGGGGCTAGCTGTAGACACATGAAGCAGAGAAATACTATCTTTGATACGTGACTGGGGAGCACTGCGCACTCTGCCTGTTCGTGTGAGAGGACTGAGCTTAGAGCTGCACCTCTGCTGCATCCCCAGGCAGTTTCTCTTCAGGAAAGGGGAGTTATACTTAAATTAG
Organism: Chauna torquata; assembly: GCA_013399475.1. Lineage (NCBI taxonomy): Eukaryota > Metazoa > Chordata > Aves > Anseriformes > Anhimidae > Chauna > Chauna torquata. Next base: position 375,417 of record VXAL01001854.1, read on the forward strand.
ATTCTTGGTTTTCAGCTCTTGGCCTAAAGCTCCCCAGAAACTTCACTTTGAGAAGAGGAAGAAAATAGAGTATTTCCTAGCAATTTACTTCAGTCTCAGCGGTTTGGTGGAGTATTTGGTCTAGGGCAGAAGGGATCTTGGTGCCCATGAAGTAATATTGTTAGTACCTGCAAATTCATATTAAAAAACTTGTATTTGTGTCTGCAGATCCCTTTGGGACTCCAGAGCCCACTCGAAATGAGAACTGAGCTCACATTTGTGGCCTGTGTTTGCCTGCTGCTGTCTGTACAAAGGTGTTGGCTGAGGTTTCCCCCGTGCCGAGAGCCAGTTCTCTTCAGTTCCTTCTGTTGCCTTGTGTGAGGAGGTTAAACAAAAACACAATAAAACTCTGGGCCAAACATTTTTCACTGTATCCCAGACAGACATTTTATTCATAGTAATTTCTTTATTTGTGTCATAAATCCTTCTTCTTTTTGTGCTCCTCAAGGAGATTAAAATTAAGGGCATCACCTCTGCCATCAAGGCCTAGACCCCCGAGGCCCAGCGATGGTTTTGCTGCTTCTGTGTGCTCTTCCACCCACCGCTTATTTGATGTCTGATCCTTTTAGCGCATAGACAGTCTTTACCTTTCCAATTTGTATAGTGGATCACATGCTGCAGCTTAGTCTGTGACTACAAATAATAATGCCCTTTTCCTGTTTTCCTGTTTCAGAGACTCAGTAGCAGACGGTGTGTGAAGGGAAAGGAAGGAGAAATGCAGAATAGGCTCAGTAATAATAGCAGGAAGGCAGCAATAATGCATAAAACTATTAATAAAATTTTCTATTGTTTCTCAGAGCACGGCACAATCTGGTGCAGTCCTTACTATGCCAGCTCCTGGGAACTGAGGACTGTGAAACTGTCAGGATTTTTTTTTTTAGGTATGATTTATTTGTTTATTTTTTGTTCACTTTATTTATTGATTGATTTGTTTAATGATATATTTATTTAGCCATCAAAGCTACACAGCAATTTGTTTCTTAAAGACTTAAAACCAGAAGGTAAACAAAAACCAAACTGGATCCTTTTTATTAAAATCTCATGTAGATTTTAACCAGTATTAGGATTTTAGGGGGAGAGGGAAGTTGTTTATTTTCATTCTCAGAAGTGCTGGGCTCCTCTGAATGAGTGATGGCAGGCTCACATCAACAACAGAAGAAGGCGTTCATAACTTGCATCCTCTCCCTACGGTTATGTTTATGAGAATTTAGGGACTGGGTACAGTTTCTAGCCAAACACTTGCTTGTGTAACTAATAATAGGACTTTCAGATTCTTCTGGATGAATTTCAGTTCCCTTCCTTCACAGCACTCTCATGCCTGAAATAAGGACAGTGTAAAAAGTAAATAGGGAGAGCGAAAACTTGTTAGATGTCGCAGCTCCCCATGGCACAGCATGACATCTAGCTGTGTCATGCTGCCCAAGCTGTGCTGGGTGGGTGAAGGGCACATAGCCCCACTGTTTCTTTCTCTCTCTTGCCACTTGCATGCGCTGGTCGCAGGGCACTGATCTTCCAAAAAATCGAGGATGTTAGGACTGTATGCCAGGCAATTGGTGATGGGTGCTTTCTAGCCCCTTTATTTCCCTCCCCAGTTGAGGAGGATGAGCAGAATTATCCTAATTGTCTTTTGGGAGCCACTGACCACTCATCTGTAGAGGGTTTATTGTTTCAGATCAGAGCTGTTCCCTAGTCAGACTTGCACCTGCTCATCCTAGCTCTCAGCAGGCTTTTCTTCCTTCACCTGCTTTTCCGTCACTGGTCAGATGAGGGGTGAGTGTTTTCCTGCCTTACAGGCAGCATTTGCACTGTTGCCCGTGTGGTTTTGCTCACTGCATAATGCCCTGCACTCTTGTGCTCCCTGGCTGGAGCAGGCTGGCAGGAGAGGAATTGGGAGTTGTGTCCTCCTTCCAGCTCCCCTGGCCTCGCTTCACACCCGTTCCCACTGCAGTGCTCTTGGTTCCCTTCACTCTGGTGCAGGTGGTCAGAGAGAGGCACCGTGCTGAGAAAAGCAGCAGTACAGGAGCACCTTTGTGTCCCATCATGTCGCCTCCCCTCCCTGGAGAGCCACATCTATGTCTATTTGCCTCCATGCACCCAGTCTTTTCTAATCTATCTTTCTGTCACACAGACACTCTCTCCTGTGATGTATCTGCTGTCTGGGTAGCAGTTGTTTTTGTCCAAGTCCACAAAGCCAGCAAGCAAGGGCCCGATTGAAAGGGTTGCTTTTTCCGTAATAACTTTTAGTGACTGTTAAGTCATTCCTGCCTCTCAGCTCCCAGAGGGTCCTTTGTGGCTGAGGACGGAGGCTCCTGGGAAGCCCGGCTGTGCTCCCGCTCTCATGCTCCGGCCGTACAAAGAGCCCTGCCTGCGTGCCGCGATGCCCTGGGTAGCAGAGGTGTCTGCCGTCAGGGAGCCCGACACCTTCCCAGCCAGGCTGCCATTCCCGGGGGCCCCCGGCGCATAGATATGAGCTGAAGGGCAAAGCCGCCTGGAAACCATCTTTTCTTGTTCCGCTGCCCATCTGCTTGGGAAGCTGATTGACAGGTGAAGGGTGAAGGGCCAGAAGCTGTGCTAATTGTCTGAGGCCCTTGCTCAAACATGGCTGGAGAAAGAGGGGGTCCCCGCAGGCGGGGGAAGAATGGGAACCTTTGTGAGGCCTGACACAGTAAATGCCACCTTTGTGAAGATTTAGACTTGCTGAGGTCAGGTTTTAACAACTTGGGATGCTCCAGTGTTTTCCTCTTTCCTTTATCTCCAAAGGCTCCTCTTCCTCCTTTATTTCTGCTTCATCAACAAGCATTGTTTCAGTCAGGCTTGAATCCCCTTTCAATGGCTTAGCCAAAGAAAGACAAGTCCCACCCTGCTAAACAAGCCTCTTTCTGAGGCTGCTGGATTTCTTTTTTTCTTTTCCTCCTCCTTGTCTCACATGCTATAAAGAATGCCTCTTAATATTCTCAGAGGAGTGGGAACATTTGCATATTAATTTAATTGTGTGTGTTCATGCAAAACTACTCAACTCACAGCAAACTAGCCACAGTTATTAAAATTAATTTGCAGTGGAACGGAGCTATTGTTTTCCAAGACTAGAATTGTCAAAGCTTATGTTTTTCTGTGTGCTAAAAGCAACTTCCTAGTTGCTTGCTGCACTCAATGGCATTAGAGAATATCTGGAGAAACATAACAAAAGTTCCTTGGAGAAATTGGAGAGCAGAGAAAGTTTTACACAGGCAAGAGATGGGGGAAAGTCTGTGTTTTTCAGCTGCTCCCAGACTAGGGTTTCCCCTCTGTGATTCAGGCCTCCCTGGTACTTGCTAAGAGGAGAAAAACTGTGCAATACTGCCTTTTACAGCATAGATAAACCCAGCTCAGCTCCACCCGCGTGTTTCCACTGAGCTCCTTCCATGCATTTGGGCATATTTCCATCTGTCTTGGGCACGTCTCTCAAATGAAAACTGTGTAAAGATTTTCTGCTTGGGGCTGGTGTGTTTGCAAGCGCAGGCGCTGTATGTGTGCGTGTGCATACGTGCGTATGCATCTAAGTCAGACAGCAGAACACATGCCATCCACCTAAGGAATACCGGGCTGCGGCTGAAGAGGCTGGCCGTCTCCCTCTGGCTAGTGCTGCATTTTGTGTTCTGCAGTGAGAAAATTTTTCAAGCCTTCATGGTGTCGTTCACTGGAAATACAGTGTTAGATAGGAGGATCCTTGCGTTATTTGTCTGTGAATTGGATTATATTCTTGTATTTTTGCCTTCATTTTTTTAATGCTTTTCAAGATGTAATGTAGATACATTTTTAGGTTTGTCATGATCATCTAGAAGTCAGTGTGTGTTGTTATTCAGTATGTGCAAGACTAAATCCTAAATGCTTTCCCATGTTTATACTTGTTGGCACTTTATAAGTGATATTGCAGAATTGGCTACCAGTGCACAGATGCATGCACAAAGCAGCAGAAGGTTTTCTGGAAATGTTGACAGTTCCATACATAATCCATGGACATGACATGACCTGGGTCTGGTCTTAAAACTTATTATCAGAACTATCACCAGCACAATATCCAAAGTAATTTAGCTTCAGACCATGCACAGAAGTGTAATACATAGGTGCTTTTGCCACATTGCTTTTGCAACATTTGCTCCTGTCCTTGATAATAAAACTGTCGGAGTGACCTTGGGGAGGTAATAACTGCTCATTGATTTGGATTTAAAGCTTCCATAGTGTTTTACCCACTGTGTGATATTTGTTAAAGGAAAAAATAGAAAAATGAAGCTTGTTTCCACAACCTTGTATAAAAGACATAGGAGGTTTTATAGGGATGCAGAATGTTTATTAGCTGCATGGCCCTTTGGAAACTCCCAGAGACTTTGAATTTCCTTGTCTTGGGAAGCTCCCCAGGAGAGGAAAACTTGCAAGCTGCATACCCTGAAATCCTGGTTTCGGTAGCAGCCAGCCTGACAAAGTGCAGGGCACTGAGCCAGTTTGGATGGAACTTTGTTTGTTAGGGTAAATGCATGACAACTGTGTCTTTCCAACAGAAAATTTTGATTTTAGAAAATATCCAGATAATTTGTATTGTCGTCTGTCCTCCCCTTAAAAGTTAATTTCTGTTGCATATTCTGGCAGCTTAAATATAAACCTCTTTAAGTTGCTGGTCATTTGACATTTTGGAAAATCCATTTACCAATTTGCAAACCTTAACACAGAATAGGAAGTTGGATGCGGGACTACTGGCGCTGACGGTCACAGCATGTGCATGGCTTGTCCCCAGCCTGGCACGCATTGTGCCTCTGACCAGCTGGATAATCCAGTGGATAATGCTGACCAGTGCCTGTGCTTAAGGAAATGTTCTCAGCTGTTCTGAACCAGAAAATTTGATTTCATATGCTGCCTTATAGGATGCAAAGGTGTAGTTTGTGTTCTCTCCAATACCGATTTTTCTGTGGAGAATAAAGTTTTCTTCTAGGGGAGGACCTTGCGGTTACCTGGGGAGAGGACAGGCAGTGAGAGTGTATGTCACCAGAAGCACCTGTACTGTGCGAGGCTGGGGGACAGGAGCAGCCCAAGAGGTCTTGCTGAGGACAAGGCTCAGCGTGATGCTGTTAGCTCTCATCGCTGGGTTATGAATTGCGAGTATCTTTCCAGCAATTTAGCATTGCAGGTCAGGGGGTCCTGGAGTTAGCAGGAAAGGCAAATTTTTAAGCCACACTAAGCAGCCTTGCTTCTGCTTTAGCTTTAGATACTGCTGTGCCATTTTTAAATTGCACATGGAAAAAATATTTTTCAAAATGGCAAGTTTCCCATTCCTGCTGCTCCAGATTTTCTTTGATGAGAATTTTGTTTTTAACGATCTATGCTTTTCTTCATGTCTAAAAGAAAGGAAGCATGGTTTTTGTTTTTGTTTGTTGATTTGCAAAACACAGTGGCTTATATTAATTGTTTGAGGTATTTCAGCTGAAATTTAACATGCAAAGGGATACATGTGACTCTAAGAACACGTAGAAAATACTTTTTCATTTGTCCTAACTGTATTGGCTTTTAATCTCTTACATAAAGTTATATACAATATAATTCTACTTCTGATTTTTAGCTTGCTGCATACTGCACTCAAGAGTCAATCCTAGTTGGGTTAATTAATTTGAATTAACTACAGGGATCCTTTCCATTGATTTCAGTGGACTGTTGATCATGCTGGCATATAATACAAATTGCTGCTTCTTAATTAACCCCTCTACTCTTATCTGATCTCTTCAAGTTACTCACCAGGTGTGTGGGAGAATAGGGACTGAAACCTTGGTCTCATGTATCAATGAATGTCGTCAAGAGTGGGTTAACCAGCCAGATTTTCTGTTGCCCTCCAGACAAGTTGGTGCTTGTGGTTTTTTGTTTGTTTGTTTGTTTGTTTTTATTTTTTTATGCTGGTGGATGACCGCAAGAAATACAGAAAAAACTTGTTCTACAGTAGCTGGTGTCTGCCATGCAGGGGAAGCCCAGGACAGACTCACAGTGTAGGAACTTGATTTGAAATTTGTTATTACCCCTGTAGGGGCAAGTCTGCTACCAGCTTCCACAACGTTCTCTTTTCTTCTGATTTTCAGTGAACCATAACATTTTACACTTGACTGGTTAGAATTTGGGGACCTAGAAAAACAGTGAGCATGACCGAGTTTTGTCCAAAAGAAAGCATACATATGTTTGACTGAGTAGAGCTGGTCATCTTTCACCACGGGGCACAGGATGCCCAGTACAGAAGTAGGGAATCTCAGGAGGTGTTTGGACATTAAATTGTAGTTGCAGAAGACACTGAATAGGCAAACTAAGAGCACAGTTGTTACAGTTAATATAAATAGTTTGTCTTCACAATGCTGCCTTTCATATTGGTAAATTCTTTATTTTACTACACCAAAAATATATTGGAAGGAAGTAAAATACTCGCATGACATTTGACCCCAGCTGTTGCCACTGCTATCCATGGCAGGGAGGCTACAGACTGAAATGGCTTAAGTCCTGCATTGCAGCAGTTTCTGGAACATATTTTCTGCAATTACTGAGTAGTTTTGCACTGTAAGTGTGCCATTTTCAGAGCTATCGTGGGTTTAGATCCTTATAGACACCTCACTGGCATGGGACCCGGGGAACACTGAGGCAGTAGGATCCTGTGGGATTTATTGAATGTCTAGATGTTGCTGTTTCCAGTGGGAATTGTGCTAGATGGCATTCTTGCAGTTTAATCCTTTTGATCCTGAGGCACCCAAATATCTAGTTTCCCTTTGAAAATGATACTTAAGCTCCTAAGTTGCATGGGCACGCTGAGATGTTGCCGTTTATATCTCATGATTACAACAGAGAATAGCAAAAGTCCTCCTTAATATTGTAGGGTACTTATTGCAGGCTGGTCACTTGTGTCATGGGAGAGGGAGCCAAACTCCCTGATATGATGGATAGTAGGCAAAATAACAAGGGTGCTTGCTTGCAGAAAAAAAGTCTAGAGAGGTATATTTAGCCTGCCTTGCAATAAGGAAACACAGTAAATTGCTGTAGCCATTTACCTGTGTACTTTTGCATCCATTCCCTTAAAACAAATGATACATAATTGATAACCCCATTTCAGAGAAAAAAAATAAAATAAAATTGATGTCATGCACTTTTGTCAATTTTCTTTTTAATTAATGGTGGTTTTGAGAATGGTGTTTTAGAAACTGCTTTGTGCTTTCAAAGCCATCTTCTGTACATTGCTTCCTCATGATCTAAGAATCACGGAGTGAAATTCTATCTCTAAGACATCAGACTGGGTGATCACAGAAGTATCTTCCAGCTTTGATGTCATCTTGGTGGGGCTAAATTATGCATCTCCTTTTAGATAGCATTATGGTGGCATGCCATCCGCTAAGTAATCTAACATCCCTAGCAGGACAGCAATGTAACCCACAGGTATCTGACCTGTGGGTTATCAGACTGGCAGAGACCTCCACTTCTTTATGTGCTGTTTTTTTCCACAGTGGGGCCATTTATTCACCTCTTCCCTTTGTGCAGGGAATGAAGAAAGGCGTAGAAAGGCAAAAGGATAATTGAAGGAGGAACGTGTTTATAATGAGAACAGAAATCCTGTTATGCTCTAACTGGGGCTGACAGGGCTGGCTGACAGTTTAGCTAAATACATAGCCTCACAGGAGCTGTCAGACTGGATGGACCCAAAGCCCAGCTAGTTTCCAGCAGTGGGCAGAACCAGCAGTATCAGTGGAGGGATTAAGAGCTGTGCTGTAAACAGATGCTAATGGCGATCATCCACTCCCACCTAAGTCTTGCTGAGCTCTAATAGGAACAACTTATGCCCTGGAGCACAAGGTTAAATAGTTGTTCCAAAGTGTTTTCTGTTGTTGATGTTAGATTTGGATAGTCTTGGTATGCAGGTAAGTGCCTAATCTTATGAGGAATCACATTAGGAAGAGACTTAATGTGATATACATTCAATATAATTCCACTGACAGGGGAGGTTGCTGTAGAAGAGTAGTGTGCCCAGAATAAATAAAGCCTGAGAGCAAAGACGGGCCACCAAGTGTGGTGTGTTCAGAGGGGCCCCTCCTAAACAGTGTCATGCAGCAAGGGACTGCTGCACTGTCACTGTGCTAGTGACAAGAAACGGATATTGTTGGAAGAGAATTTGTAGAATGTTTACCTTGTATACAGGGAAATGGGTATGCTTTGCACTAGAGATGTTGGGTATTGTCTTATGGTTTAAATGAACCTGTGCCTTAGGTAATATTTATCTGTAGCTATTTATTTCATATTGCAGTGAAAAGGAAACAGTTTCACTGTTCAAAACACTGTGGTAGTCATTGGAAAGCCAAGAAAATGCTGTTTGGTGAACTGTTTCTTTTCTGCTTTGGAGAAGGGCTCATTTCTTGGGAGAGCAGGGATTAGGTCAGCTGTTCAAGCTTTGAATCAATTATATCCACTCATGAGAGACACAAGGTGGAAAAAGTAGGAGATGAAACTGCTTTTTATTGCCAAAGCTGAACACTAAATAAAATGCAGAATTCTTCCAAGGACAACATGCACCAACAAAGTTTGAAAACATATGTTATACGATAAAAAAAAAAAAAACACTGTAAAAATAATCATTGTCAATCTTTGCAACCAAGTATAACTTAATGCATTCATAGTAGAAAACAGCCTTATTGTGAAGTTGGGTAAGAAGAGATTTCCAACATTGTTTTCTATTGTGTTGTCAGAAAGGATAACAACGTAAGCAAATTGGCAGCTCTGATCATTCACTCATGCAGAAAATGCACGGTCTATTCATGCACCATATTCTACTCAATCTAAAAGAAAGTTACATTTTCATCTTGATATTATTAAAAACCTAGGAGCTATTAAAAAGGCAGAAGCGCCTATTTTAAACTCTAATTCTGCGATTGTAACTGAAAAGACAAAATAATATTATATGTGGAAGCCTGCACTTTTCATAAGGCCATAAAATGTTAAAAGATCAAGATTATTAAAAACTTGAAGACATGACAGCCAAGGAGAGAGAATCAAAACTGTTCTCCACAGTACTGAGTTCAGGACATACATTTTAGCAGTGTCGTGCTGTATGATTCAAGTGCTAAACTAGTAAATGTTAATATAATATTAGGAAATTATAATGATGAATATAGCTGGATACCATCTGGTATTAACTCAGTTCCCAGGGCATTTAAAATTCTGATTGTGCAGTTCTTTGTAGGAATACTGGGTTGGAAAGCTGTAGTGAGGAATGTTGTAATTTGTCTGGTGCTAGGATTACTGAAAAGTCAGCCAATGCTAACTTTTGATGGAAAATATCTTTTTTTTTTTTTTAAACAACATATTTCAGGGAAAGAGTGCGTTTTCCAGAAATTTTGGTTAATGGTGGTGCTTTGTGGAAGCTGTAGCTCTGTAGCCTCCGTCTCATTCTTTCTTATAATCTAAATTGTTCTCAAGAAGTCAGGCTGTGCCTGCTGTGCCCACACTCCTTGGACTCTGCCTTGCAAAGGGGTTTCCTCCCTCAGAGACAGGGCTGTGTTGGGCCACTGAGGACGTGGTCTCACCAAATCCATGGGCGAGAATCAGCAACTGAGAAACGTGAACTGCATTTCCCAATGTGCAGTTTCCAACTGGACAGCTTTCAGTTTTAGGGCTGAATTTTTTACTACCAGCTTTTTATACCCCAAATAAACTTTTCTCACAGCAAAATAAAACCCTTTTTTTTTCACTTATATATGCTCTTTGACTTTAGAGAACCAGATGAAAAGCATTGGCTACTGTAGGCCAGTTATTTAATCGTGTATTTTTATTAGGCTTCAAAGTAATGCTGAGGATAACGCAGGAGGCAGCATATAGTATCTGTCAGCATCTGAATAGGTAGAAATAGTGGGTAGTAGCTTGATGAATATGAGCAGCCAAAGTTTAAGTCAATTGAGTTTGTTAAGTTAACCGTAAGTAACATAGCAAAAAATCCTGGGGTTGCAAGAAATGTGTTAGGTTTTTCAGAGGCAGTAAGTCAGTAGAAATAGCTTTTACCTTATTAAGATCAAAATGAGAATGTTTATTTATAAAAAAATCTGATAACAATATAACATTTAAGACAATAGAAGAGGTATGCAGTACCTTGAGTACAGTACCTATCCTTGAGCCTGTGTTTAGTAGAGATTTCCATCTGCAGATGTCAAAAATCTCTTTGACTTTTAGTTACTGTGTTTACATAAGTTACACTTCTCCCGTAATCAGTAACTTTCTGTTAGTGTTTTTGGAAATACTCCTTGCTCTTGATTGCATGTATTTGCCTTTCTTTTACATCGCTTTTTATTCCATGCTGCATCTTAAATGATAATCTTCACATATTCCCTGCCTGTTGCTGCAACATATGACTTTGCTGTGCCATGTCAGTATTGCATTGGTCTTTATTTACTTATGGCACAGAGTGAATCAGTTTTGAAATAGAAATTGTGTTGTCTGCCCTCAGCCCTTTGGGATTCTTTGAGAACTTGTGATTTCACAGCTAATGTCACGGGGTTCACACCTTAACATCAGACATTGCTTCACTAGAAATTAGCAATATGAAGAGAACAGGGGCTAAGATGCAGAACAGCTCTCTATCTCCTGATAGTATTGCTGGCCACTGTAGTCCCAGCTGTCTTAATTAGGCAGATATGTGCGCTTCAGAAGGCTGATAAGTACTCCTGCGATCCTCTTCTCAGTGCTGTTCCCTTCAGGCAAAATGAAGGTGCATCTCAGCTTCAGATTGTTTTGATAAAGTGTAAAGCTAGGATTTTCAGAAGGCAGTAGTGATTTGTAGTGCTTCTCTTCTTAGGCACCTGTCAAAATGCATCCTTGGGAGGGCCTGAAATTTGGAAGGAAAGACTGAAAGAAATTATGCAAGTTTCCTATGAAGTCTTCATTCTCCTTCATTACTCCCTGTATTCAGAGATTTTCTGCCCCTGCTCTGAAAGAACCTTTCATGACTTGTCTTTGTGTACGCTTTTCAAAAACACAGAGTAGAAGAAGAGAAACCAGGGTGTGCATCAGTGGTGGTGCAGATGTTAAGAAATGTTCATCTGGGGCAATATTTGTTTGAGTAAAAGGCCCAGATAGTCAGAGTGCTCAAGTTGCCCCAAGCTGTCATTTCAAGATCTTTCTGTTCTGTGCCTCTTGCAGGACACCATTCAACTCTCTCAGTGGTTACCCTTTATAATTTATTTCCTATACCAGTAAGAGAGTCTGTGGTCAGTCCAGAGCAGACAATCACAGTTGTTTCCTGCCCACCCCAAGCCAGCCACCCTGGCTGTGTATGTGTCTTCTGAATGTGTTACTTCCTAGCAGGTCAGATGCTGAAACACCGTAGTTCAAGCTATCTCCTCACCGATGTGTCTGCTGGGTTACTACACTGCCCTGGCAATGAGGCTAAGCCAGGGAGCCATCAGACTCCTTCCCCTGCTGAGTCCATGTGCAAGGCTCTGCCCGCTCTGCCCCCAGGACGAAGGCATGTTTAGCAACTTCCCTGTGACTGCCACTCAACAGAAGGGCATTTTGACCATCTCTTCTGCATGCTCTTGCCTGCTATGGCAGATGTCCCTTCTTCTTATCCCAGACAGATCCTTCTTTGCTATAGAGCTCTAGAGACAAGGGGTTACCTATATGATATATTTCAGCTTTTGTTTTAAATCCATTTCACTTAATGCCTAGGGCTTTTTTTCCTCAGACACTGGTTTCAAGGGCATTTAAGCACTTGTCTGTATTGCTGGTGGTTTTTTTTCTGTACCTTTTAGTGGAGTTAAAGTGACTGTGATTCCGTCTCCCTTCCTTCTTTCTCTCCTGATCCCTCCCCAATTCTAATGTTTTTGCTTTCCTACAGAGGAGTGATAAATGGCCCAGAGTGGAGTTTGATGAGGTCAGGTGTTACTGTCGGCTGTAAATCCTTCCTGCTTGTTGGTTCAGCAGAGTCTCTGGCCTTGGACTTTTATGGCTCTTCCAGTGGAGGAGGGATAGGAGTGGTATGGGCTGTCAGCGCACCAGAGTGATTTGCTGAAGGGTTTTACTGGATAGCTTCATGCACCTAAAGAAACTCCTCCAAGTCCCAGGAACAGAAAGAAATCTCCTAATCAGCTCTTTACTCCTACCTAGAGCTCTCCTGCTCAGGGAGAACAGGCCTGCCCATTACTTGTGGGGCGTAAAGTTAAGCAATGCATTAGGAAGAGATGATCTGTGAACACAGACAACTGAGATACAGAGACTGATATATGGAGATACTTGCTGTGTTAACAATTGTAGCTGTGTCTGTCTGAATAAGCAATGTATATACATTGGCTGACATCCAAGCACAAGCGAGGTGAATGTGCGTTATTTTTTTGGCATGCTAAGTGCGATAGCCCAATATATGCTGCAAACAACGGAGTGTTTGCAGACGGTCAACTTGCAAATCCAAGGTAGCTGGTGGCTACCTAAAACTGCGTTCGCTGTGTTGATTCTGGCAGAAGTGCCAAAAGACAGAGATATGCGGAACTGTGGGAATGGCAAAGGAGGGCTACTTGGACTTACTCCTAAGTACCTGTGCCACTGCTGCACACAACACAGCAGGTAGGGAGAAGTGAAAGGACAGTTAAAAATGTAGCTTGACCTGTGTCCTTCGGAGATTTCAGTGGCTCAGAGTCAGCCAGCCATTCTGCGTACTGCATAAGGAGATACAAATGGGGATAGTAAGGGAACATGCTTCCCTAAAATGCAGCAAAATTAGTGTTGTCATTAGCTTTGCATATAGTTGATGCCACTCATTCTCCCCAAGTATCATTATCATCAAAAAAGTCAAGAACTTATATCTGTAGTTAGAGATCACTTGAGCAGAAAATGAAGCACTTGCACTAGTGGGTGGAGCATAAATTTCTTCTTTACGCAGAAGTTTGTTTAAAAATCAGCAGAACAGAAAAAAATGTTTTTAGAAACTTTTTTTAGTGAAAAAAATGAAAGCTTACCAGATAAAGAATGCTTGTTCAGAAACACTTTTATTCTGAAATTAGTCAGCTTAATGAAACCAAATTTATAGTGCCACTATAGAGGAGCTATTCAAAATGCAGCATTCCTCTCCATTTCTCATGCATTTTTAGCTTTGATTTTGTAAATACCATTTAGTAAAATCAAAACTCTTCTGGCTGGCTTGCTATGTTTTGTGATTTTTTTAATATTCAAGGAGGAGAGTCATTACAGGATTGACATCAAAAATTATGTTTATTTATTTGGGTTGCTGGAAGGTGTTGATGTCTTCTATGTTCTCTGTCTTGTCTCTTTAAACCTGCTGGATCATACAAAAGAACATGAATAGAAGAATTTGCCTCCAGAACTTTTCATTATTAATGATGCTCTATGACTAAATTGGAAATCTGCTGCTGTACCCCAAGGGGGTGATTAATTTAGCAGACTAGGAGTTTTGATTAAAAGGGAATGAAATGTCTGACACATAGTCTATTTATCAGTTATTATGATATTAAAACACTCTATTCATCGTGGTGCCTAAATTAAGGCTTCGCAGCCTAAATGTCACTTCATAACGCTCTTTTAGATCTGGCTGTGTGATACAAGTTTATTATCAGTGGGTGCGTGAGAATGTATGTGTATATAGTGATCTTTGATAGGAACAAAGTGGTTTGGTAAGAGCTCTGCTCTTTGCCGCTTTCTTGTTGAAGTGGAGATGAGGGAACATTTTAAGATGTGATCCGTACTAGTAACGCATGTACAAGATGCAGCTATCTCTGGTGTCCCCAGGAATTATTATACAGACTTTGTCAAAACTGGACTGAGCCTACAGGACACAGAAAAACATCTCAGTAGCATGAGGATCTAAGTCAAAACTAGTTCCTTCTAGAAAGTAGGTGAGCTCTGAGATGATACATTTGCCTAGAGATGAAATCATAACAATTCTGTGTCCTTAAAATAAAGGTCAGGGCAGAAATCAGCAGTAATCAATCAAGAAAGTTAATCAACAGCTGGCGCCAACAATGTGTCATTTAAGCAAGCCACAGAGAAGTAGGGAACCAGAGCAATAGGTCATGTGTTTCTGTGTAAATGCCCAAGAAATAGCTATAAGCCACAGTATTGACTTACCAGGCCTACTGAAAGCTTCAGAGAGGGAAGAGGGAGGGTCATGGAGCACTGTAAGACAAAGGAACATCATGTTCATGAACGACAGAGTCATGTAGTGGTTGTGGAATGGTGCTTTGTTTTAAAGAATGCTTGGAATCAAATCAGATCAATAGAATAGCCCTGTCAGCAACTCAAATTTAAGTTTTAGGCTTAGATATGAAAAATACTGCACTAGGACCAAATTATCCAGTGACTGACCAGGATGGTGACAGTGACCGTGACATTCTGAGAGAGATCAAAGTGCTTTTGAGTGCAGCAAACACAATAAGGATGAACAGTTTCCATGACCCCTTTGTAGCTTGGGTAAATGTCATATCAGGGTACGATGTTGAGCCTGTTCTTTGAGACCATCGGTGACCACTTCATGGAGCTAGTCATGGAAGCCTCAAGAGCTGAAGCAGCTCCTAAAAGCCAAGCCAGTGGAGTGTGCTTAGCTCATAATGTTATTGTCGAAGGCCCACTCTGCCGCAGGGTCCATAATGCATTTAGACTAAGCATTCTTGCAGATGCAAGAAAAGCTGAAACATCCACTCCTGTCACACTTAATTTCAAAAAGGAGAAGCTAGAAGAGGCTAAAAGAGTTAAGTCCTAGCAGGTAACATAAAGACTATTTTAAAGACAGTGATGGAATCCCAGAGCAAATGCATCCCATTTATCAAAAAAGATCACCTTGAGAAAAAAAAGGAAGGAAGCTAAGATGGCTAAACAGCAAGAAAAGCATATTACTAAAAGCAAGAAGGCATCCTTCAAATAGCTTGGGTCTGACAAATGAGAAGAGCAGAAAGGCTCATAAACCCAGGCAGATTATAGGGAAAAATGCAATACGGAAGGCCAGAAGAGCTGGAGAAACTTACAGAAAACACAAAAAAATCCCTAATAAATCCCGTTTCAAATACATGAGAAGCAGGAAGCTTGCTGGAGTCTTTAGGACCAATAAACAATAAATATGCAGAAGGAGTATTCAGAAAAATGAAATTGTTCATGATGCTTGTTGTGGAGGATCATGGGGAGGTTCCCACAGTGGAATGCCTCTCCTGGCAGATTAAGGATGAAACAGGTCAAGTGGTAACTCTAGTGTGCAACCCCTAGCTTATGTACTGGTACCAGAGGACAGGGACCAGCACCAACACCATTCTGTGTTTCCTGAGAGACTCCCAGAGCTCCATGGTGGTAAACCTGGTATCTACAATAAATACATTGGCAAAAGCTGTAATAATAACAGAATGAGTGGGAACACCAATAAATATCATTGACAAAGAGCCAGCCAGGGTTTAGCAATGAAAATCATGATATACTAATCTGCTGGGTAGCACTGGAGGAGTGGATGGGCCAGGCTAGTGGTATAACTTGGACTTATAAAAAGTATCAAAGGCAATTACGAAATGCAGGTGCCATGGAATGACAATGAGATGCTTCAGAAAATTGATGAAAATTGGGAAGCAGAAGGTAGAAATAAAAGGTTTAAGTTTTCACAGCAGAGGAGGGCCATGAGTCTGGTTCTGCAGGGATCTGTGCTCGGGCCTGCAGTGTTCAATATGCTCATGAGCAGTGTGGAAGAGGGGAACTACAGTCAGATGGGAAAGTTTGATGATGATCTCAAATTTTTCAGGGACTTGAGGGTAAGGGTCAGCTGCAACATGATCTCAAACTGAGAGCTGGGTAAAGAAAGTGCAGGTGATGCATGTTCATCATAAATAGCACATGGTGTCCTGCCCTCCTCATTTCAGGAAGGACACAGCAGATATGAAAAAGACATAGAGCGGAATGACCAGAATGATCTAGGGTGTGCAGTGGCTTTTGTGACAGGAACACCTGAGTAGATTAGGACTTGTCACCCTGGAAAAGAGATAACTGAAAGGAAGAGTCTTGATACAAGTCTATAAAATCACATGTAGCCTGGAGAAACTGACTGTGGAAAAAAAAATCTTCTGCAGACTGTTTTGCAGTTGAAGATCTGAGAGACATTGAACGAAACTAGGAGGAAATAAATTCAAAGGAAATGAAATATAACAAAGTTGAGGACTCCCTTGTCACACAAAGTTGTGTAGTATGTTACTGTTATAGCAGTAGTTAGCTTCAAAAAGCACCTGGAAAATTCAAGGATGAAAAAGAATCCCTCAAGGATGATTAAAATACAAAGATGTCACCTTTACGTCTGTAAGTCCCTGAGTTGAAAATTAGCCTATAAGAATATTCTTCCACAAGTTTGTCCTGGTTTTATGCTGTCCTACAGGCATTTGTGCTGCTCGTTGTGCAGAGGGAGGCAGAGTGCTGGGCTAGGCAGACCTTTTGTTTTACGTAGTAATGTAAGTGTGACTGGAAAAACACCTCAGGGTTTTCATTAGGGATCTGTGGACAAATTGAAAGTAGAATAAAGTTGAAATATTCGTTACCTTCTGCAGTATTTAAACAAGTCAGTCCCTTAATGATATTTTGTTTCGATTTTCTTTTACTTCTTTAGGTACTTAAATATTAAGTACTATGTAATGCATCATC
This sequence comes from Chauna torquata, assembly GCA_013399475.1. Classification (NCBI taxonomy): domain Eukaryota; kingdom Metazoa; phylum Chordata; class Aves; order Anseriformes; family Anhimidae; genus Chauna; species Chauna torquata. The sequence goes on from VXAL01001854.1 coordinate 392,100, forward strand.
CATTATTTATGTAAAGTATGTGGGTTGTGCATTCCCTAAGACATCAAGCCATCATTACTGCCCTCAAGGATGGGTAAATCAGATTGGTACAGAAGAAAAAAGGGGAGGAACATGCAGTGTAAGCCTTTTGTCTCCTCCCTAGCCCCTAAAATCTGGGATATAGCTAAGAAAAGCATGTTGCTTCAAGTGGGAGGGGGGATTGCACACTAGAATGACATTTAGAAAGGTGAGAGGGTGAGAAAGGTGGAGAGCTTCTGTCTTGTCTGGCCCTGTCCCTTTGGGCAGTGTGACCAGAGTCCTGCCCTGGCCTTGCCCATCTTCTCCCCATGGCTTGGAACAGCAGTGTGTTTCTGTCTGTGTTGTAACAGCGTGTAGTTTGAGTTTGTTCTGCTCCCAGGAGGAGATGCCGGTTGCTTTGTGCTCCCAAGCTCAGCCCCATGCGCTGCTAAATCTGAGCCTTTGGTTCAGCAGGAGCCTCTGGTTGCCCAGCATTGTGTGAAAACCAGCCTGCTTACAGGTCGAAATGTGACTTGTGCGCCCAGCACTGGTAAGCTGATCTTTCTGTGGTCTTTCTTTTTTGTGGTGGCTCCTCTGAGAAATGTTTGTAGTGCCACAGAATCCAGGGTCATTTGAGAAACAAGGTTTCCCCCAAATAAAAAGCAGCTCTCCTACCTCGTTCCACAGTTTAGCCTGGGCATGGATCCGGGAGTTGTGTTTGCTTTGTCCTGCAAACTGTCCTGCACTGCATAGGGACGTCTCTCCTAGTCTGTAGACAGGCACAGAAGTGAGCACCTGGCTGAAAAGAGATCCAGAAAGATAAATAGTTGGCAGTTGGAGCTGCCTGCAGATGAGGATGTGTTTTTAAGAGAATCAGGATGCAAAACTGAAGAGGGAAACTTCAGGGGATAAAAACAGATGTTTTAAGATGTATTATCAGAGAGAACAACACTTCGCAAACAATGCTTGTAAAAATGTGACAGGGTAAGGGGAATGTGCCCTATGAATTAGCGGCAGATATGGGAAAAGGAAGTCTCATCAGCTTCCACTTTCTGGATTAATTTTTCTCCTAGCAAAAAAAAAACCAAAGCCAAGGAGATCTCCTGGGGGCAAGAGATCTTCAGCAGAGGTTTTGTTTGTAAATAAAACAAATAGAAAAGTGTCAGAAGATAAACACTTACTGAAAAAAGAAATGAAAAACAACCCTTAGAAAACCATCCAGCACAAACTGAACAGGTAATGTCTGCCTCCCCTCTGAAAGTGCAGGCTGGCTTGCTGCCCGCTGCTGTAGGTGAAGATGTATGAGCGGCTGTCTGGATGCTCTGCTCCCTCCCTCCCGGTCCCCCGGGTCCCCTGCAGCTGCTGCTGCTGCATGAGAATAACGAGGATGTTGCTCTGTATGTGACACCGCCTCAGTAAGGTATTTAGGAAAGCTCCCCACAGCTATTCTCCCGAGTCCTGCAATAACGCGCAACCTGAGCAGGCAATGCTGGTGGGCTCAGCACTTCCCTCTCTTTTATTTGCCTGCTCAGGGAAAATATCGCAGTTACCTTCATAGTTCCTTTTAAAATGATGGAAAGCAGTAATGTATTGAAACAAATGGCTAACGTTCCCTGCCAGGGTAAGGGGGAATGGTTATGCATAGAAAGAGTAGCTTTGAATTACACAGTCCTGCTCAGTTATCCCAAAACTAAGTACATCACTGGACTGTGCCCTGCAGAGGATTCCTGGTGGGAATATTACTAGCCCAGCAGCCAGATCATTGGGCAGTTATCCATACGAGCACTCGGTTCCTGATGAGGCAGTTTAAGATACGCCGTGACCACAGCTGTGATCGCTGCCCCTCTGCTGGGGTCTGTATCGAGGGAGTTGGTTGGGCAGGATGGTCATGTCTCAGCCACTGGGCTTGCAGCCTGCGGGGTAACGTCAAGCAGCGAGGACTGTGATCCTGAGTCCCTGACCTCAGGAGACAGGGTATTTCTCCCTACGTGTAGCATGCACATGTTGACCTGAGCACAGAAATCCCTAAGTGAGAATCTTTGTTCTGTAGCCTCCTGGAAGTCTGAGCAGAGGATCAGGATGTTCCCATCTGGTGATATAATGAATGCACTTCATCTTACATTTCCATTTTTTTTTAGCGGGATTTAGCACTGAAACTGAGCAAGTGTGAGTGAGGCAGAAAAGTGCTCAGGCTGATGGAGGCCTAGGGTTAACCAATGCATGGAAGTGGAAGGAGTTTCTGCATTTCTGTGAGAACACTGAATTTTGTGTCATCTTTTTCAGTATCTTTAATTCATTGTTCTGGATGCTGTTTTAGTGACCTGGAGCTTGCCAAGGTGGAAATTGTTAGAGAGAATAAACCTGTCTGTGAGTTAGTGACAGAAATATCACCAGCCTTTTATCTACTTTTCCTGCTTTGATTTCTCTAGAGCTTACCTGAGCTGTCTCTTGTCCAAAGGACGTTTTTATACCTGTGCCAATAAGTGGTAGCGTGCTCATGAAGGGCATAGCACAGTGGCAGCCTGCAAGGGAAGCAGTGAAAGGCTTCCTTTAACATTGCTATACACGGCAAACCCAATTTCCAGCTGTATATGTCAACGTGGCAACTCTTCTTGTTCCCAGTCAGCATGCTACAGGGTAATTGAGAATACAGCTTATTGCAGGCTTTTGTTTCTCTTCCAAGACCCGTTACTTTTCATCCCTTTCTGTGCCGAGTATAATAAACAGAAGAGGAGCTGAAGGCAGTTTGGCTGGGGAAACAAGATTCAATAATTAAAAACAAAAACAAACAAACAAAAAACATGCAGAAAAACAACAACAAAAAAGCAGGTCAGTAGAGAGGTAGAAAGACACCTTTGACAGAGGAAGAGGAAAAGCAGAGGAAGTAAAAGAAACATCCAGGCTGTTTCCCCTGCCCTTCTCAACCAGCATGAATGGAGGTTGTGAATAATGAAGTACAGAGATCTTGCCATTTCCTACACAGGCGGGTGGTGCTTTGTCAGTGCTCCCTTATTACTGTAAACCCCATTAAAGTCAGAGTGGGCCACAGTAGAGGGTCACTTGATAGCCATCCTTGCAAGGAGCAAGGCCGTTGGTCAGGTGGGGGGTTAGAGTGCAGGGTGAATGCTCCGGTCTCCAGTGTCCTTACGAAAATGAGTACTGGGATTTGGCCCTTAATTCCTTAAGCAGCCTGGAGAGAGAGATATTTTCTCTGCTGGAGTGGGTTTGGGAACAACATGAAAAAAATGACTGAGGCAATGCAAGAAATGCACACTGGTTCAGCTTTCTTTGTGTGCTTCAAGCTTTTGTGTACATAGAAATGCAGATTTATGAGATATTGAAAATGCAGCACTTGTATCAATTCCTTCCCTAGTGTTGAGCATGAAGAATCTAATAACCGCCAGGTTCTCTTGTTGATGCAGGGAGGATCGTCATTTGGATTTATTCCAAATGCTAAGTATTACAGATGAGCCTAAGGCATTGCTGTAGTGACATATTATCCTGTGTCTCTTTATAGTGGTATTCTTGTCTTTCCTTTTCTGGATGCTCTGAAAAAGTGGCATAGATGAACCTTTGGGCTGACGTGCTTCAGCTATTCCTGTGTTTCCATGTTTTACCTGGACTACTGCAGCTATCCGATATGGGTCGGACTACCTGGAAAGGGATAAAGAGCCTTCATCGCCCTGCTGGGGCCCTGGCTCTGCTCCCCAGTACCTGCTGGCAGCTTCCCATGGGGCGCCTGGACAGACAGTGCAGCAGAGCTGAGTATCGTTCAGACACAGGGCGCTCAGGGGCTCCCGCCAGGCAAGTCGGTTGAGATGATCCGCTGCCTGCGACCTCATTAAAACAGCCTGATTGGGGCTGCTAATCACATAAATAAAGAATTAAATCATAGCATTAACCTTCTACAGGGAAACCTGCCCTGGCAACACTGGCAGAATTAGATCTATTAATTATTTACAGGGTCATTTGATAGAAATGTATATAGATGGCAGATTATGAGCACTTGAAGCAATAAGTTAACCATAAATTATCACTCTGATAAGAATCTTTTAGTATTTTCCTCTTCATGTCCTGAATTAAAAGCCACCTTGCTTTTATCTCTGTAAGACAGTAGCATCACACATCATTTATTGTAGGTAGATCAAAAAAATGCCATGCCCCAGCATCAAGGATTTTCACACTCATTTTTCCTCTTGAAGTTCCTTGTTTTGATGGCAATCCCTCCAGTGCAGAGTTTCCATAGCTAAATTCAGGGCCAGTTCCTCACCTGCTGTAAACTTCCAGAGCTTCCTTAGTGGCAAAGATATTCAGAGGACTTGAGCACGTTGCCTTGCCACCACCGAGCTAAAAGTCAATGCACAGGTAATCTGGCTCGCCAGTTATCTCCTGTCATTTCCCAGTGTCGCAGAGCACTAGGATGCTTTCCGCAGTGGCTCTCCAGTGTTATTTGTTAAAGTATTCTATTCCATTAAATGTAGCTTCTCCCTTCTATCTAAGGATTGCTTGGAAAAAGCACTCTTGAATCAGATGGGATGATGAGTTCATTGTTTTACTGATTCTACTGGGCTTGCAGGAATGACAATGGTACTAGATAGGCTTGTTTGCTGACCAGAATTTGAATGTGTATCTGCAGATAGCACACAAAAGACTTGGGCATGTGGAGTGGAGGAGGGTGGGGAGACTGAAGGGAAATCTGTCATTATTTATGGAAATATCCAGTATTCATGGAGCCATCTGCTGTGAATGATTTGAGTCTGAGAAGTGTCATAAAATGAGAAAGCATAATGTAAAAAGAAAAAAATAAAAAAATCTTGCATCACTCAGAAACCTGAACCAGTGAATATGTAACTTCAGAATCCCTCTTTTCAAAGACGGTTTGTAAATCTTCTGCCAGATTGAGAGATAAAGATAGATGATATTTCTCAGGTTTCTTTCCTCACCCTTCTTGGAGCAATTCATTCCATTTGTTCATTTCCAGCCTTTTAATTATTGATCATGTCTTTTCCTTTTCACTTCCTTACTGTTATGGACTATGAGGAAAGGGTACTTAGTTAGAAAAAGGTGTTTGGGAGACTGCTTAGACCTTGAAGCATTGACAAAGTCTTTACTGTAGCAACAGTTTTCTCTTGATACTGAAGCATCAGTTTTGTTGCCGGAATTTTTATTAACATTAAGAAATTTTATTAAGAGTGGGACTCTCATAACACTCCTCTGGACCAGGTCTCAGGCAGAGACTGGCCTGCTGCCCTGTGCTGTGCTCTCTCAGGTAGTTCATTTATTGATTTGATCACATTTGTTTTTACATGGTCAATATAGAAAGATAGTGGGGAAACTGTGGCAAAAAAAAGAGGTAATGGTTTGCACAGCAACACAACAAGCTACTGACAAAATCAGGAATAGACTGTATCTTTCTTATTTCCCTGGGAACAGAGACCTGCTCCAAGTCCTTTTCTTGGGAGCAGCTGGGAATCCCTGTGAAAAGTTTTGTCTTTCCTGCCTCAGTGTATTTTGGTTACACTTTTAGTGGCACAGCGTATTATTAGCATCTGGGTGCATTTCTCTTGCTGTACCTCCTTTCATCTCTACCACTTTATTCTCTGTCTACCCATCACCTTGCTCTGAAAAAAGCTGACTTAACAGAAGAATGTCATGTTAGAGCAGAAGTTTATTGTAAACCTCATTTCCTCTCCCACAGTGTTGCAGATCCAGGGCTATGTATTTAAAAGCCTTCTTACTATTATTTTTGCTTTTTAAAATACTTCCTTGCTTTCAATTTGCTGTTATTCTTGTTGGATTGTCTTGAAACCCTGCAATGTCTCCATGCAGGGTTGCCTTTCTTCTTCCAGTGTTCCAGCTTCATGTCTTAAAAATTACATCTCCAGCCTAGCAAAGCACATAAGGATGTGCTCAAGCACCATAGATTTCAATTGATACGATTAAGGATGCTCTTAAGTGCTTGCTCTTTGCCCCTTTCTTCCATACTTTGAACAAACACCTTGCCTCATGAGAAAACCAACAGAGAAGTGGTTCAGATACTTGCTCACTATTTCTTTCTCAACATAGTGATTTCCATTCTCTCTAGATGCAAGATTTGTGATTTCTTGGGGCCAAGGCTTTACCAATGAATTCCTAGATTATAATCAAAGCTAACATCATAGAAAATAGTAGGATGGAAAGGTACCTGTAAGAGTTCATCTGTCTTCTTGTTCCTCAAAGCAAGATCAGCTCCACCTTGTCTTGTCTGACATATTTGTCTAGCCCCAAAACAAGCTATAGAAGAACTGCAGCAATTATTCTCTGACATTTAGAATGTATCTAAATCTCCCTCAGCTGTGACTACTTGCTCTGGTCACTATGCATATACACTCTGCCTTTCCTTTCCATTAGGGCCTTTTGCAAACTTGCAAACTGTTACTTGGTCAGCTCTGAGTCTTCTCTTCTGCAGGCTTGTTTCAGTTCTTGAGGAGCCTGTGCTTACCCGGGCTGCAATGCTCTTAGAGGCAGGTTTCACATCTGATGGAAGATGCCTTAGCTCCTTCAGGACACAGCAGTGTTTTCCCAGTATCTCCTTAGCTCTAGAAACAACTCCTTCCTTTCGTGAATAATTCATAAGCCTTCAGTTGTGTTTTTTTCCCTATCTTTGCACAAAAGCTGCAGAAGGAGCACCTGGCTGTGAATTACAATGTTATGGGATAGTAACTAAGTTTTTGGACAGATCATTTGTTCCTTTCTTTAATTATACAGGACTTGTTCCAGCCACATTCATGCTGAGTAGGACCTCACTTAGTAAACAGCCCCTCAGTAACCAATGTGTCTGCAGGGGAGGAAATACGGAGTGCCAGGTAAGGGAACCTTTGCTTCCTGCCCCAGGTCACTCATTTTTCTCAGCTCTACAAAAAGTTATGTTTAGTCCAGTAATGAAAAGCTGATTGCACAAAGACATCTGTGAGGTACACAATCATGCCTGTCTGTGGCGCACTGAAGAATGGGCCTTTGTTTGCTTGGGACACCAAACCCATTGCAAAAAGCAATATTTGCAGCTAATCACCACAGTGATTTGAATTTTCATTTAGCCATTGTGCTAATAGAGGCAGCTGGAAAAAGAAAAAAAAATCAGCACAAATAATAAACACATCTATTAAGTACTCTCGGTTTTCAGCATCAGGAGCTGCTGGAAGTAATGCTGATGCCTCCAACCCAAGAAATCTTTTTAATGTGAAATGATATATATGAGGCCAACAGAAGAACACGTTTTATCTTGTTTGCTTAGACTCCAGAATAGATCTCTGAGTCTCTGGACATAATGATTGCTTAGGCAAGTCAAACACTGTATATCACCTGCTGAGCATCTGATTCATTGACTGAGTGGATTGAAGCCAATTTAACCAGCTGGATTCTGTAATATTGACTTCTATGGTGTGATACTGATCCATATCACCCAGAGGATTTGGCCCAGTGACAAAGGGAGGTAGCATTTCCTTTGGGTGACATCCTTCCTAAAGGCCAAGGCGGATGGTAGCTGCCTTGTTAAGCCTGGTTGTCCTAGAAGTGGTGTGTACAGCTCATGCAGTACCACGAGGTTTTATCATACTTGGACCTTTCAGATGGGGTGGCAACTGGGGATGACAACCTCTTTCTGCTCACTCTATCCCTCTGTTTTGCAGCTGATATGATCTTACTGCAGTCTCGGGATGGTTTCTCTGAGCATACTGACTCCCATTGTGCAGATCCCTGCGGATGCATTAGTGTTATTCTGTGGGAAGGGAGGAGGCTTGACCTAGCTCCAGCTTTTCCTTCCACCTTGCTGAGGAGGAAACGGACCACGCATAATGCCTCCCTTGCTCTTCAGAGACCCAGCAGAGCCAGGCAGTATCACTCATAATCATGAAGGGCAGCAGAGGACAGGCAAAGCAAGGCCTAGCACTGTGAGTACTGTGACAGCCCTGGTGCTTGGTACTGCGGACATTAGAGTTACGACACTACAGTGCTATTGCTCATCATTATTTCCTAGCTAAGTGACTTAATTTCACTAAATCTCTACAGCTTTCCATATCTCCATAAACGAAAAACCACAGGGACAAAAGGCTAAGCAGAATTTATTATTGCTCTTTATTATTATCAAATCTTTTGCCTCCTTTTTAAGATTTATGAACTCTATTTAATTAATTCATCAGAAAACTGAAAAAGCTAATTGTGGGTTCATATGCATTTCCATAGGCATGGGCTCATTCCCATACCAGATGTCAATAATACCTGATCCGTGCAAATGGAGCTTGGCTTGTGGCAGCCTGCTGCCTGATCTAATTAACGTTGTGACTCCAGTCCACCCTGAGTAGGAACGGAGCTTGGGTTTTGCATAATTGTAAGAATAGGGGTAGGCACGATTAGAAACAGGGAGCTGAACTCCGGTGTTTTGAAGTCTCAGTTTTGCTGTGCCAACCCTCCATTACCAGGAGCCCAGATATAGGAAGGCAATGCCAGACACACGCTGCTTTACACAGAGGGCCTAGGAAAATCTCTGCAATGCACTGCCCAGCCCTCATAACTGTTTGCAGGGGTAGCAGGGGCTTATTAACTTGAATTCAGGGTCACATTGGGTCCCTCTTTGGTTTGCTTTGATCCTTCTAATGCTGCTATTCCCCCTGGGTCAGACAGTGCCAGACTGCCCCATGCAGAGTACTATTTCACTCGCTGGGTTTTCTAGGGCAGCATTAGGATTTGGTGGCTTGTGGAAGAGATGTTCACTGGGCAAGTCCACAACGCCAGGACCATGTGCGTGGTCACCTCATAGCCTCCTCTGGGCATAAAGATTCTCCTCTCTTTAGGGAAAGTACCTTTTTGGGGGCCTGGTTGAGATTTTACGTTTTCCAAGGCAGGTCTCAGCAAGCATGGCTTGCTTTTATTTTTGTTGTTCCTAGCATTATTAGCTCACAGCTTGTTTTCAAAGATAACGATGTGGAAAAACAATAGCATCTTGCCAAACTCCTTCAGTATACTGTTTGCAGGTTGTGCTATATTATGTGTCCTACTGTGCACCCTGGAATGGTTTGTAAACTCTGTCTTGTGAGCTAAAAGGGAATGAAAATATTGAAATACATCCCTCCCTTCCCTGCCAAATAGACGTTCCTTCTTCTGGTACTTCTCGTTTTCTATCTTTGAGCTGTATTGTAGGGGTCTTGTTTAGCATTTAAAAAGCTACTGCTGCACTCTATTATCAAAGACATATTTGTTAAAACATGCATATGAAAGGATTTGTAATTGAAGTACAGCTTTGATATATTTAATAGGATGTAAAACTGCCATCCCTTTTTAATAGGAGATGCTTTATGTGCATTAGAAGTAATATAATAATGCCTCTCCACTGAGCTCTACACATTAGCCGACTTCTTTTCTCCCTTTCTTTCAGTTAATCTTAAAACTTTAATGTAATCTAAACACATTAACATCTTTTTTCTCCCCTTTCTGTACTTGGAAGTGCTTTGAACTGAACTTTGCTTCAAATAAGAGATAGCTACAAACACGGCATCAATATACAGTGCCCCAGCACTGCCTGACAGATGGTCCGTAAACCACCACATCTCCTTGCCTTAGAAATGTTAACAGTAATGGGAGCATGGTTCTATGTGGGAGTAAACGAGCAGGCACGCGTGAGAATGACCTTGTAAACAATGCACCACAAAGAGCATGTGCTTTTGTATATTCCCATGTCTCAAATGTAATCAAACACCGGCGTAGCAGAACTAGAAAATGACAGTCAAAAAAAAAGTCTCTTTAATAGCTATTTCCATGTTGCAGCCTCAGAATGCTTTACAAGGAATCGTTGATACAATTCAAGAAATAAGGATATAAGCTGGTAAACATTAAGTGTGCCAAAACCAACCAGTGGTTTGGGATACTTATAGTTTGGTGTCTCATCTTACACAGAGCTGTTTTCTATTCCTTCCAGAACTCAGGATCATGCACTATTTTGCAAGCTGGCTATCCAGTAGTAGTTGCTCTGGAAAATCCTGGATGTGTCTCAGGACCATGTCAGAGGAACCCAGGTAAGAGCCCCCTTGTCCTGATTTCTAGTCTAGTACCCTCCTAATATCCAGCATTGTATATTAATCATGGTTGTTGTAAGAATATTCACAAAATGCCTGTGATATTGTTGCTTTGTTAAGAAATGGAGCCCTTTCAAAAAGTAAATATCTCCCCTTTGATTCAGACACACTGCTGTATTGGCCACAATCAAATTTCCATTGCGACTGTGTGAGTATACTTATCGCTTTTCCTGAGAACATCTTCTGATTCATTCATTCGCTAATGTCTTGGAGCATTTTGAACATGAAAATGTTGTGCCAGTGAATTACAGGAGCCAGACAGCTGTGAGCCATGGATGTAGTCCTTTCAGAATACAGCTTACTACCCACTGCACATGTTCACTGTATTTCAACATGTGAGCAGGCATGTTGTACAGCCCACATTTGGGTGACTATGGGGATGCTGCTGTCATCCAGGACAGTTTGTAGGAGGTGGTCACAAGGTCAGGACTCTGACTCTTTCCCAATAAATTTTTGAAAGAACGAGTGTTTCTCTAGGCTGACAAAGTAACTGTGGGATGGCATAAGTGGCCTCTCATCCCCCCAGTGACTTAGATGCAGCTTTGTTTATAGAGTTGTCAGATTCCCAGCTTGGGACTGTAGTTTCCCAGCGCTGCAGCTTCTGCTGCATCTACTGTTTTTCTTAGCAGCTTTTTTAACCTGGCTCCTCCGGCCTGCATTGCAGCCCACAATTAGTCATGTCAGCAGGGAGGCACATTTATTCAAACAACACAGGTATCTGAAAGAAAGGTGAAGCTGCATATGTAAATATATGAATGTCAGAATGTATTATACAAGTTTAAATTGATATTTCATGACTAGACAGAGAGAAAAGCTCCATTTCATATAGAAAATAAATACATTATTTTCCTAAAAAGAGGCAGTGCAATTCATTCAATTTGCATTTGGATATTGCCTTTGTTCAAGTAAGTGGTGTGTACTTGGATGTTTACAAATGGCAAGAATCAACAGGGTGGTTTCAGTGTTTTCTAAAGCTGGTTCTCTTTTGCAGATGTAAATCCAGCTCCTGTATCTGTGAACATCTGAATTGTAAGAAACAGATGTATTCATTAAGTGTCCAGCATATGGAAAAAAAAAAAAAAAAACAACCTCTTTTGGTGATGAACTTAGTCTGCAATAAGGAGTGCTGTAAGATAAGTTTAAAGAGAGATTTAAAAAAATGTATTATCAAGTCACAACCCAGGGATATTGTCACTGACTTCAGTTTCAGTGCACACTGAACTGCAGTGGGCACAGTGTAAATGCCAAGTCAACTGAGTGTCATAAAATCCTCAGGTTAAAGTGAACTTGGGCAAAGTGCTGACCAGCTATCTTGGGTTAGGCAGATGAAAAATTTCAAAAAATTCCAGAAAAACAGAATGAGCTTTAGAACAAGGTGGTGAAACAACTGAAGAAGTAGTACTGCAGTCAGTGCTTCATAAGAATTCTAGTCTGGTTTAAAAACAACAACAAGTGAGTCAAGCTGGCAGTGAAGTCTTCGAAAAAGCTAACTGCACCCTGCAGTGTGAGCTCTGCGTGAGATGTGAGTTCACCCCAGGCCTAACCAGACTCTGCTGAAGAAAATGGAAATTTTTTCATCATTTCAGTAAGTTTTGAGGTTATGTCATTTCTGCATAAGTTAGCTGTTACCTTTTTCTTGCAGGACAAAGCCATTGACCTGGAGCACATCACTAAACAGATTAATTGCTGCTGTCTGCTGGACACCGAATGATTGTCACTGCGACTACATCCAGTTATCTGTGAGGGATCTCCAGGAAGCCTGACAAAGGTAAAAGCAGTTCTGCTTTTTGCTCATATTTGGTTCTGTACTTAGGTAGCTAAATTTTCAGAACAGCCTTTCCCACAAGGGTAAACCTCTTCTTAGCTGGGGATACTAGGTGTAAGTCACTGCAGATTGCCCCAGCATTTGTTTGTTTAACTGTCAGCTTATTTGAAGTTGTTCAGTCCTTTCTAAGAGCTGGGATAAATGCTCCATAGAATTTTAATTCTTGGTCGAATGTTTAGTTTTTCTGTCCTCTACTCATTGCACAAGTGTGTGAGGAAACCGTTCAGGCTGAGTCAAGTATAAGTATGCTTTCTAATCATAATGTGCTCTCTACGTTAGAGCTCATGGAGGATTGAAAGCAATACTGCATTATGTCAATATGCTCTAGTGGTTTACTTCAGAAAAAAAAAAAAAGAACAGGATTTACTTAAGACAGAGTAGTCTCAGAAAAAAAAAACTGAATCGAAGCATTCACAAATGTGTGTATGAACTGCAGTGGATTGATAATAGACTAACTTGACTTAAACGAGGAACAAAAGCTCTATTTTAAGCAATTCCCTATGGCCTAGTCTACTAAATGACACAGAGACACTACCTATTCTACTTTCTTTAGTGTCTGGCTTTTGTTATTGAAGAGAATATGTTTTCAGAGCAAGTCATACCTTAAGTCTGCTTCAGTGAAGAACTAAGTTCACATGTTGGCCAAATACATAGGAGCAGATTCCTTAAGAGAACCTCTTAGCCTAGGGAAAAAAAAAAGACTCATTTAGTTTACCTTGAAGAGGCATCCATAGAAGCAGATGAAGCACATTTAGTCTTGTCTGAGACATTTGCTCTCCCTACTCTAAATCTTCCCCAAACGCAACAGAAGAAATATGTGGTTTAATACTGATAACTTGCGTTCACAGGAACTTTTACATTAGGGGAAATGAAGTGCTCTGTTGAAGGCACTATGTTCATGACACTGAAGGGGAAGGAAGGATTCAATGTCATTTCTCTTCCTGAAGCACGGTATGGAGCTCACCTGAAGAACCGTGAGTATTAGTTACCCCCACAGAGCAGAGGTATGGCTTTTCCAAAATTAGTGCTTCCCTTCACACAGAATTAGTCTTCTGGGAGTTATTTTCCTCCCTTCTTTGCAGGCATGCACAACAAATATTTTAACCTTGAAACACCTTTCTGTCTTTCCTAAGCCTCAGTGAAAATAAGCCTTGGAGTCCTAGCCCTCATCTGTGAGGCTGAGGAGATAGTGATTATACTGTCTTGCTTTCATAGAGTAATTTCACCAAGGCTGACTAATGCACAGCCCCAGCTGTTCAGGAACATCCGGAGTGGTCAGTCTCCCTTGACAAGTGGTACAGGTTCAAACTGTCCCTCTTTTGTAAGGTATTAATTACCTATGGTTTTTTAAATAATAAATGTTTAACTCTTGTCTCTCATAAAAAACACATGCCACTGGAATAGCCCTCCTCATGCTGTCAGCCACGTGTTCTGGCCTGTGGAATAAGAACACAACAGCAGAAGGATACAAGAAAGGATGAAAGAACAGCACAGATACCTACAGCAGAGCAGGCATCTGGCATTGTCATGGGAGGGACAGTTTCTTAAAGGCCCTTAAAGGCTCTCAGACATTGCCTTTAAGGGCAGCAGGTGTTGGGGGCAGGCCCTGAGCTGAGTGGCTCCCCTAGGGGGGCTTCAGGCAGGCCCAGACTAACATAGTTGAGGTCAAAACCCATCCTTGCCTCCTGGTCCTGACCCTTTTGCTGTCAGGAAGAACTCAGCCATCAAACTGCAGCAGTACTGTGGTCTCTGGTACCGAGATCCCCCCCAAAGGGGCTATAATAGCAGCTGCTGCTACACCTCTTTTCCTCGGGGACAGGCAGGGACAGAAATTCAGCTTCTTACCTGTGCAGTGGCAGTGGAGAGGAGGCCGCTCTTCCACAGCTGCTGTGTGCTCAGGTCCCTAGGGGTAAAGTGGGGCTAGGTGCGAGTCCAGGCACTCCGGATGGATTTCTGCTAATGCTTGCACAGTGCAGCATGTTCTACAAAGAAAATAAAATACACACATTCATTTTAAAAACCCTGTTGCAATCTGTCCGTTGGCATGGATATGCCCCCCAGCCAGTAACAGAGGCCAGCCAGCAGGTTGGGTTGGATTTGGGGAGAGAAAGTCAGTTGCTGTTCATGTACATGATGGAAATGGAGGTCTCCTGGAAACCTGGGCAGTTATTTGGAAGCTTGAATGGAAGCTGTGGGTCACTCACAGGAAACGGGGTGACGTGCCAGCACCTGGAGAGTAATGAGAGCTGGGTAATGGCATCCAGACAATTACAATCTTATGTTGGCCTTGTCTAAAATGGAAAAACCAACAGTCTAAAAGGCTATAACACTGATTCTGTAGAACATTAAACTATTACTTTGTGCCGATGATATCCTACTGTTAATTAAGGACTCGCATGCTTCCCCTCTTGCCTATAATGAATATTGCTCTCTGAGTACAAAGTTATCATTGCACAAAATTAATGACTCTGAGACTGCAGTGATGCAGCTTTCTGGAGTTTGCCCTTCAGCCCTGTTCACCTCATGGAATCTTAAGTGAACACCCAAAAATACAGTACAATTAGTTAGGGGCTGATATTAACAAAGCCCCAGACAATGTAATTAAAGATAATTTAAATCCAATTATCAAGCAGGTAGGAAAAGATTTGGAGGGACAGCCACTGCTAAATAAAAGCAAACATACATGATTCAGTAGGCCAGATTCTGCTCCCATTTGCAGTCCCATCAGGTTGTTAAAATAGAAATGAGGACATCATGTAAGTCAGCACCCTCAGATTCACTGTCATAAATGATCTCATGACAATATTTTGCACTAGTAGCAAAAGTTGTGCATGCTTTGAGCTTACTTTGAGCATAAGTGTACATAAAGACCTATGCATTCAATGAATAATCCTAACAATTACTAATAATCTACTATATTCCCAATCTACCCCTAAGAAAATGACAGTCAGATAGTAATACTTCACCTCTACTGAAATTCTTTTTTTTTTTAACATAGGTGGATCCAGACACAGTATTCAGCACTACTGAATTAAATGTAGCCTAATCCGTACTACCAAGTTCACTTTTACCCACAGCCCAGAGGCTTCTGATGCTACAAGGAAAACTTCTTATAAGTCAGTGTAAAACTTCCTGAATAGCTACAACAAATAGAGTAAAAATACATTTCAGGTGACAGAAATCTCAGGACGTGAGGATGAATTAAAGATGTCACGGGAGACATTTGAAAAGTACTTATAGCTCTCAGGATGAGAAATGTTAATATTCCCCCTAAATGTCATATAATTGGCACAATTTCATGCACCAAAATCATGCAGATTTTCTTGTTTTTTTGATTCCTAAAAGGGATAATTTTGAGTGAAAATGGCTGTATTTCAGGTAAGCTTTTTTTCCTGCCTCATACTGTAAACTAATATTGCTGTTAAGCAGAGGTTGTGTTTCAGCAGTGGCTTGAATGGAAATATCTTTCTGAAAAGCACATGAAATCCTTTGTGATGAAAAGAATTATATAAATATAAATCAATTATTTTTGGAGTGGCTTGAAATATTAAATCATGACAGACATTCTTATTCAAGCGGTTTTCTAAACTGCATGATTTTGGGCCAGTCAAAATGTTCTGCAGAATTAATTTTATCTCTGGAAAAAGGCAGAGAAGATCCAATCCAATCCAATCCAATCCGTGTCCTTGGATTTTTTCAGTCTGTTGTGGGATCAGCCAGCTGGGGCAAGATAGCAGACATGATTTTGCCAGGGAAAGGGTCAGTGCTGTAGTGCATGATACCCACCTACCAAAACAGAAAGCCGTAGGTGGTAGAGAAAGCAATGACACACATTTACCATAGGATGGAGTGTTGGAAAAATAAATAAAAGGTGTCAATGAAAGAACAGTCTGATCAGCAGAAGAAAAGGAGAACCGGTTGCTGGTACAGGAGTGTGAGTCATGCTGAACATAAATGACTAAGAAGAGGGTATCATCCTGCTATGAAACAGCTTTCATAACAGCTTTACAGCAAACACATAGATGATAGCACTATAAACACATAACAAAGTTTGCAGAACTCAGCACATGGGAGTTCCTGTTCAGAACTGCAGAATGAGAGGTGTGCTTTTCTCCTTCCAGATACCACATTCACTGAGTTATAGTACTAGCAAATTTCTGTGTGGGAAACTGCCATCTTTTTGCATGTACTTTCAAGCCGCACTGATGTGCTCCCAGAAGTCACAAACATTGTACAACTGCCATAGAGAAAAACTGAAAAGATGACAGGAGTTGGGTGATCCTCTGCGTTTCTAAATTAAACTATTTTTTTTACCCCTCCATCAGCAAGTAAACTCACAGTTCTATTCTCCATCTTTTCCCTTCTTGGCTGTTAACAGACTACAAGGCACCCCAAATTATTACAGCTTTCTTCCTCACATTTCATAGCTGGACTAAAAATTGTCCAGCAAAGACAGCTCACAGGGAGAGTTAAATTCACAAGAATATCTAAATTTACAGAGACACTTAAAATAATCAAAGATCTTATTGAGATGTTAGCATTATTGTTTAAGGCTTATGAAACAACTTACAGAACCTCAAGAACTTTGTACTCCCTCTCTCTGATCAGTGTTTGGTTGCTGCCTGGGAGACAGGGAATACAAATGTTTAAGACTTGCAAGCTTTGAGAAAACTATTAGTGACTACAAGAACAGAAGTCATTGATCCACAGGTGGCTGTGACACAGCAAGGAAGGAAGCGCTGACATGGTTTTTGCTGAAGAAAGTCAGGACTCACAGACAGATTGAGCTGTGTCCCAGCTGCAGAAGTCCTCTCCCTGGCACACCCCATGGCCAGCATCAAGCTGATGTTGAGCAACATAGCTCATTTCTGTCCTCAGGCCTGGTTATGGGAAAAGCATTACACCCTGCTCTCAGCCTTGGGGGAAGCTGATCTGTGCACCCAGACCTGGAAGCAGGAAGGGCTCTTATGCCCCACAGTTTGAAGGAATCGGTGAGCATGTGGGTAGGAGTGGTCATTGGTACGTGCTGCTAGGGTGGCTGGAGTTACTGACAAAGCTTTTCACAGACAGCTCAGAAAATTAAGCAGGCGTGGTAATAAACAAAAGGTCCTCTCATAGATCACTGATTAAAGTAATTAACAGAGAAAAGAACCAGGAATGAATAGAGGCAGGCTAGTGCTGGTCTTCCTCCACAGCTGTTTTGAGGCCAACCTGTTCAGCTTGTTGGTAAGAAGTTGTGCATAACAAAGTAACAGAGTTTGCCTATGTTCCTAAATTATTCAAGGTTTTAAGGCTGGAATTCACTGTAAATAGTTGCAGAAAGATCTACCAGAAACTGCCAGATAAAATGGAAGATTGAGTTCAAGCTCAACTAATGCGAAGGAAATCATACAGAAAAAAATAACAGTAGCTGTATGTGCTCAGTGGTACAGTTAAGCTTTCAGTTAAACTTTCGTCAGAAAGAGACATATCAGTGTTGGTTTAAAAAATCAACAAATTAGAGATGAGGAAAAAAGAACAGAACAGGAGACATCACTGTGTCACTGAGTAACTCTAATATGCCAATGCACCCTAAATATCAGCTGCAGTCCTGGTCCTGGTCTCAGAAAGGATCCAAGAAAGACTGGAAAGGGTTCAGAGGTGGATGGCGAGAACAATCGAAGGAATCAGGTGGTTTCTGCCCAGGAGAGATTACAGACTAGGCATCTGTACTGTGGTAAAGAGATGACTGAGGGGGTTATATAGAAAAAGGTCTCAAATGGCACAGAGTAGGGGAATAAAACAGTTTATTTTCTGTCTCTCAGAACCCAAGAAACAGAGGCTATCACATTAAATGCTCAGCATGCAGGTTTGAAACAAAGAGACCAAGTATTTCTATACATGCTGCATAATTAAACTCAGGAAATTCAATGCCACAGGACGCTGTGTACACCAAAAATTCAGCTGGGTGCAAAGTGTAATTGTATGAACTCATACAGGACAATAGATCAAGGGCTATGAAAGAAAGATGTCCTGGCTAGCTTGGGAAACCTCCAAGATGTGAATCACTAAAAGCTGCAAGGATATTGTTGTACACTCATCCTACCCCTAGTCTCTTCCTTCCCTAGGTGTTGGCTACTAACGTGAGAGCGAGGTAATAAGCCCAAGCCGGCCTCTGGTCTGACCCAGCACCGCTGTTATGGCAGACAAGGTGCTCAGGTGTGGTTACACAAGATGAGCAGACGTGCTTCTGCAGCACGTGTTTGATACCACAGCTCCTGGAGCCTTACTGTCTGCATTTGTGGTCAGAGCATAACCAGCTATAAATGATGGCAGAAAGCTGTCCAGTGTGGTTCCATACACCATTTAAGGTGAAAAAGGAGAGTAAGAAGCCAAGTCTAAGAGAAGATTGTAGGTTTAAGGGGACAGGAACAGCCGGACACCCATTTTTGATACACAGTTTGAGACTGCAGCCAAATCACATGTAAAGCAGAGATGGAGTGTTAATCCCAACATGAGAACAAACACCTACACAGGTGCTGTGCTGGATACGAACTGAAGACAGAGCTGGGAGAGGGCTGTTTGGAAGAGAAGGAAAACAGGAGCATGCAGTCTGCACGTCTGCTCTCCTAAGGAAATTATGCAGTGAAACACTATGTAAACTGCTAGAACTGGACTTCAATCAGGGACTAGTTTCTCAACTCAAATAAATCAGGGTGGCAGTAGTGAAGCCAGAGAATTAGGTATTTGAGAGACTTTCACTGAAGTCAATGCCCTTTAACACTGATATCCCTAAATTGCCTAGTGTTACAGGCATCAGTTTACCTGTGTTAGGTTTTACCTACTGCAGTCGGTCTACCTAGGTTTGTTTTCTTCCACAGCCCCACGACCTAAACAAAAACCAGAACAAGAACAAAAAAAAAAACCTACCCTGAAAATTGTGTCTAAGTATCCTCACCAGAAATTTGAGCTTTGTTGCTCTAGTTTATGGTGCTAGCAGGAATTAAGTGTTACTGGAGATGTGAGTAAAATGTATTTTTACACATTTAATTTTAGAGTGTTTCCATCACCAAATTTCTATGCTGGAGCTGTCTTTGGCAGTCACAACAGCATGAAGCTGTGGCTTTTCAGAGACAGAAGAGACCAATGGACCTGTTGGCCCTCTTTCTAGAGCTACCTTCAGCTTTTCTCGCAGGCTTTGGAAGTGAACTCTTGCTCTCTAATTTTTGTCCCATCACCTGGCTTGCTGACTTCAATTGCAAGTTCTCTGGGGCAGGGCTCATTTGCGTCTGTACAGTGGCTGCTGGGCCATGGTCTTAGTCTAGGTCTCTAGGTACTACCATACTACGAATGAGATGTAATAATAATTTTGTATTTGATCATCTGCATTGTAATGGCTTTTTTTTTTTCTTCTGGGCTTTAAACTTCTTTTATTTGATTGCATCCTTGCCCTAATTTCAAAGATGGGAAATAATAGATTTTCTAGAGAACAATCCCAAATGTCTTATCTACAGCTGATCTGCAATTCAATATAATGATTCTTTCTTTTTGATGATTTTTTTTCCTTTCAAATTTGAATAATATCATTTGTGTGATGTTACTCAGTCTTTCTGTTTTAATTTGAAATCCTATTTTTAATCAATTAGGAAAAAATGACCTAATTAAGGAGTAATTTAGGCCAGCAACTTAAACATTGTTTTATAAAGTAGCTGCATTTAATTGGAAATGTGCTCAACTAGTGTATTAGCAAGTAATTTGGAAGAATCAGCCAATGGGATCCCCTGACTGCACTTCAGAAAGGACAGTGGCAGAGCTGATGTCCAAAGCAGTTTGATGGACTTGGATTTTATTAATAGCTTTGCTACGAGCCTCAAGGTCCAGGCAACTACAGCCCCTCATTACGCTAGACACAAACACATGGCAAGTGAGTTGTCCTGAAGTGACGTGATGTGTAAAAAGCCCCAGAAGAGCACAGAGAGGGGATATGACTTGCCCACCCATCATCACCTGCTCAGTAAGTTGCAAAGCTAGCTATGGACCCCCAGCTGCCACAGTGTCCCCATCCAGAACTGGGCTGCCACTAGGCTGATGCTCAGGCTGATCAGTCCTTAAAACTGTTACGCCTTTTTCTCCCTTTATTTCCCCTTAGCTGGTAGAAATCCGAGCACAAGACTTGTCAGAACTTTGCCTAAAGAAGCCCACATGCCGCAGAAGGCTGTTGAATAGCTCACTAACCATTTTGGGAAAAGAAATTCAGCTTTGGGATGTGGAGGACATGTCACAGCTCGCAGTGCTGCGCTGGCTGCCATTAAGGCCTGCGTGGATCTCCCTTGCAGCTGGCCTCATCTCTCCACCAGTGCTTTTCACTGGAGCGGCACCACAGTACAGGTGGTGGTAGCATCTAAAAGAGGAATGAATGTGCACACCTTCTGACATTTTTGTGCTGTCTTGCCTGCATCTCATTCTCATTGATGCTTTTAGCATTGTGTACTTACAGTAGCGGAGTGGAAGAAACAATTGGTACTCTGCCCTGGGCATCAACAGGGACCACCGGTTTCCAGCTGATAACCTAAGGTTGCTTTACTGCAGAGCAGGTACTGCTGTACAAACTTACCAGCACATCATTTATTCATGCAGGTTCAGACTTTTTCCTCAGAAAACAGCTCTGAGGGAAACACTTTACAGAGGCCTTCCAGTGTGCTGACAGAGCCCTTGCTGCATGTTACTGCTTCATGACAAGGAGCAACAGCACTGTACTCCAGTAAAAAAAGATACCCAGAGAATGCTCGCAGGCTCAGATCACTTCAGTTTTAGACTAATACTTTTTGTCATTAAACTTCATGTCAGCCCACTATTTATTTTCTGAATCTTATGGGTGAATTCTGAGCCCCAGAGGAAGCAAAAGAAGTTGCCATCCCCTTGAGGCAGCCAGCGCAGAAGACAAAGGAAGCCCAGGCAGCCTGGGAGCTACTGTTCAAGGCACTGGCAGGAACATGTGTACCTTTGTGATACAGCAGAGGGGACACTTCTGTGGACAGGACAGAAATTCGGTGTCCAGATGGTTTAGTCCACAGCTACTGATGCCTTACTTCAAGCAGTGACCAGTCTCACGTGGCAGAGCAAAGAAAGGAGCAACAGCCACATAAAATTCACTGAAGTCAAGCTGTAAAGCAAGGCTGGTGCTTTGCGTATCACCTCTAAAATCAAGTCTGCCTGGATAAAAGAACTCCCGGCTTTTGTAGTCAAATATTGAGTTCCCTGGGAGATCTATGTGAGTGGAGCAAGCCTCCTGCTCCTTCCTCTAAGTCAATAGTAGCAATGCATTATCAGATTGCCTATTTTCCCGGATACATTAAATCTAGTTTGACAAAGGTGAAAATGTTAGCTGTTTGCAGCCTCACAGAGAGTTGGCAAAATTCAGGACCCTTCAAAAGTATCAGCTTCGATTTAAAATTGTGTCACACTTCAGGAGAGAGGATATGTGTTCACCTAACGTGGTAGGCTCCTTCCGTGATAGCTTCATTTCGTCCTTCAGGCAGCATGAGCTCTGGAAAGGGAGGTGCAGAATCCCCATCTTGCTGAGCCAAATTCATGTACGAAACACACCACTATCAATAGGGTCTTTAGATTTTCAAAGGAATTCAGCAAAAGGCACATCTCACTCTAACCCATCTTACATGAGTGGGCTAAATTGCCCTTCTGGAGGTGTCAACCTCCCCCAGCGTTGTTACTGAGGGACAGCACACATCTAGTCCAGGATGCACTCTGACATTTCAAATAACAAAAGCCTGGTCATGCCAATTCCACCAAAAGAGGCTGCAGCCAAGGCAGGGCCTGCTCGATGCCTAAATTACAAGTATACGAAGCAGAGTGTAGTCAATATTTGTTTACCTTAAAGCCAAACATAAACACACTAAACCAGCCTAACCCGCTCTGTGTACACGCAGTCTGTACCATACTACCACTGCCAGTAACAACCAGTAACATGGTAAGACTTTGTAACACGGCTAAGCAGCAGTGTCTGAATTGTATGGAAGAGCAAAAGGTAAATAGGAGACTCGGATCCTGAAAATAAGATAAACGGTCTCTAGAAGGAGATGAGATTCCCATCCCATCTTTCTAGGGGAGGGCTGAGGAGCATAAATACAAAAAGTGTGAACGCAGAAAAACATCACGCACTTTTGTTCCAGCTTGCCTCGTGGAAGAGTTCTTGAGCCTGACCACAATGACCTCAGCCCCAGGGACCTCCAAGAGCCACAGCCATCAGTGTTAGCCACACAGTGTCAGCCTCATGGCATCGTACGCGCATTCTCATGGCTAATTGTGAAAAAGATTGTTTTTCAAGACTAATCATTTGAGTACGCAGTGAAAATGATTGATAGTGATTAAGAGCTAACCATTGGCAATGTGCATTTGTTAATGAATGTCAATCTAGTAAAGTGCTGTTTTGAAGTTTGAAACTTGCCTGATTTATCAGATGGTTAAACACTCCCATCACAGCGACTGCTAATTCCCTAAGTGAAATATGTTTATGATACATGTATATTCATTTGCAACAAGCTGCTATGTTCCCAATGACCCACAGAGATTTCAGTACACAAATCCCACTGAAATTTAGGAAGAATTTCATACCTGAACCTCTCTGCATTGCATCCAAGCACAAAACAGAGCGTTGCCACTGTTTCAGTGTGCCTGGCAGCCTTCTGGCTTCATGATCAACTAAAGACCCTTGAATTAGATGCATAGATTAAAGAGCCGGTTGGATCATAAATCCAACACAGTCTTGGTGCCAGGATTTCTTCTACCAACTTTAGAGGCCAAGGTTTTAGATGACGGGCATGGAGTGCGCTGCCTCCCCATGGTGAGTCCTGGTGCTGGATAAGCCACTTTGCAGGCACCTAATCCCATCTTATGGCACAGGAAGAATCTAACTCAGGCTCACTTAAAGGAGGAAGAATCCGGGCTGAAGCCCCTAACAGGGTGGTGAGAGCTTTTCAGTTAACCAAAGGCCAGTTGCTGGGGCTCAGCACATAAGTGCTTGTCTTTAGGCAATCTATGGTTTGTCTCCTGATGCAGAGTTTTGAGAAGGAAATAGTTAGGCAAGGTACAGTCTGTATTTTCTTTCCCAGTCTACACACCAGCTACACATTCAGGCCTTTACCATAAAAGGGGATTCTGCCTCAAACTTCTCTGCTTGCGTTCCCATTTACATTGTTTCTGTTGAGTGCTATAATTGGTGTAATACCGTATTTAGGTTGCTCTTCTTCGCTATAGGCTTCTCAGAATGTAATAGCAGAACCTCATTCACGATGCCATGACAAATATTAAATGCACAGTCTTATTTCCAGATTCATACCTGCTCCCTTCCACCCCACAGCCACCATATATAAAGTAAACATGATCACCAGTGAAATAGGGCGAGTAGCATGTAGCACCCCTTCCTTTCCTCTTTCCGACATTTTGGTTTTATGGGACTGCTTCTCTGTGGCACTGGGATTTGGCACTGACCAGCCAGTGGGGTATTAACCACAATTAGTCCTTTAAACTGACAGCATTGTTGTGTTTATCCTGACTAACTTGTGCTAAAGCAGTTTTTCTAACAAAGGAGAAACCCAATAAAAATTACATGATACCAGCTGTGTTTATAATGACATTATGGTACAATGGACATCCTACAGAGTCTTCTGACACAGGAATGGGAAGAGGCTCATATCTGTTCTTCAAAAGAATCTCCAGGAGAACTGAGTACCAGTAAAGAAATACATGATATGAAACATCTAGATGCTGAAGCCAGAGAATATCTGTTTAGAAAATAGGGATTTTTTAAATTAAGAATAATTAATCACTTCACAAAACTATGACAAGAAGTAACAAATCAGAAAAATGCAAAGGTCCGTGATTACTAGAACAGGAAAAGCAAGTCAATTGTCCCTTCTGCCCCTGAAATCAAGGAGTTATCCAAGCTCCCTGTGTGTAGGAGAGGGTTGTTTTCCTTAAAAGTAGAAGCAATCAATGCCGACTAATCAGTAGCTGACTAGACATTTAAGAGGGTCCACAACTGCAACCTGCAAGCACTTACAAATTGCTGTCTTGACTGAGCGTTAATGATATTTTACAAAGTAAAAACTATGTGCTTAGCACAGTCTAATAGTCTGATTTTTTGTTTGCTTTACATCCAGAAGGGAAGGCTGTTTTTTACAGAACAGCTTTGACTTCTTAAAGTTAATTTGAAACCACTCATTTTCAACTGGCAGCATCTAAATTGGGGTCAAAGCTGATTTTTCATTTGTTCAAATGAAAAACCTTAACACTGCATCATTTTATTTCACTTTCTAAAACAAGAGCTGCCTATAAACTGTACATAATGTGAACCCTTAACAATTAAAAGTCCCCTGCACAAATCTAAAGCAATCAGAAAGTACGGAAAGAAACGGAAAGAAAGGCTGCATTTGCGTTGGAAGTAAAACTCTTCAGATGAGCAGCTTTCCGTCTCGCAACGGAGACGTGCTGCTTCTACCCCCGTGAAGAACAGCAGTGGTGATGGACGTTTGATCAGAAAGCTTGAGCTGTGTAATGGGGTCAGCATCACAGGTGTCGGGGCCAAGTCATGGAAATGTGCTCTGAATGGCTAGTGCCCGAATGCACTGATATAAGAGGTAAAACAAAACCAACAGGAAATAAACCCAAATGAAAGAGGATTAGATGGCTGGCGAGATTATCCTATAAATAGGCCCTCACTTGCTTCCCTTTAATACGGCCAGGGGCCAATGAGACCCATGCTTCCAGCGCTAATGGGCCTAGCTGAAGTCATTAAGACATTTTATAAAGAATGAGAGGCTAAGGGATTATGAGTGATGGGAATTTATGGAGCATTTGTGAATTAGCATCAAAGGATGTCTGACTCCATGGAAAGTTTGAAAAGCAGAGGTAAATGGAGATACCATTATAGAAGAAAAGTAGCATGAAAATTTTTCTAGTTAAAAACAATGTTGTTATTATTTAAATATAGCTCATTATACATATATGTTAATTTCTCTCCTGAACTTTAAGATATAGAGCAGACTGAGAATTTCTATTCACTCTTGCTTATCGTAGAAGCACAGGGGATATTAACTTTGGTAAGAGGATTATTGGATGCTCAGGGTCCGGGTCTAGAGTGGGACTTTGTGGCGTGACTGCAGCCTACATAGCCCATACAAATACTAGGCGCTGCAGCTGTGTGTGCTGAAGAAAGGCGGATAAAAGAAAAAAAAAAACACCTTATTTCAGGAAAAATGGCTAAGGAAAGTGGGCCTGTTAGAAGAGCAGCAATGTACCAAGTGCAAGCAGCTACATCAGAAGCGGGGACGTGGATGAAAAGCCCCATGTCCACTAGATCCAAGCAGTGCAATGTCTGGAGGGGCATGCAGATGGCAAAAGCAGTTTCTGAAACTGCGTGCCTGTACGTATGCATTGCAAAAAAAGGGCTCACGCTGCCTTCTGCGCTAACGGTCCCTGACTTGAGAACAGCTGATACCAAAACCAAAAATAGTGCTTTTTTTCCACAGGGTAGAAGCAGCAGTCCCAGGAAACAAAGTGTTCAAACAATGAAATATGCTCCTCTATCTGCAACTCACTACTGTATAAGTTATTGAGGTTATTCATGGTACTTTGGCTGCTGCACACTAACAACCGGTAGATGAGAAGCTTTAGCACGTCATGTACAGAATCATCTTCAAAACCGTAGCAGCAGCAGTATTTGTCTCATCCAGCCCCCAGTGAACCAGACTCTCATCATACAGGGGAAAACAGGTTGGGACTGACTCCAAAAGCCCTTCCAATTTTCCCCTCTGAGTTTTAGTCTGAGAGGACTCTATTACCATTAGTGTGAGGGGAGTGGGACCTTTCATAGAAGGCACTCATGGGCCTCTGCAGAATGAGGCAGATATTGAGCTTTGATGAAGTGCAGTGCTGGGGTCAATTCTAGTAATCTTTCTCCTGCCCCCACAAAAAGCCTATTGGATTTGCCCACCGGTGCAAACTGTTGCCCACTGCCGTTTTCCATCAGTGTTTCGCTTACATCTGTGCCTGGTTTGCTGACAAAAGCTACCAGCATCCCATCTGAGATGCGCACACATCGCCCCGGCCAAGGTCACTTGTGTGACCGTAAAAACAGCACTTGGGGAAAAAAGGGTTCATCTTTGAAGCACCGCTCAGCAGCCTGCAGAAGTCTGTCCCTGTAAAGTGCTGCACACACTTGCTTGAATGCCCTTAGCAAACCCACAGGTCCCCACAATGCCTCCACACCTTCCCCTCCCAAGCAAATCCAGATGCACGTGCCGGCACCGTGCCTGTGGCTTGTACCCACATTTGATGGGGCTGTGCCCCCATGGGTGCTGTCTGCACCCACATACCTGTGCAACATGATTCCCCCAGCTGTGAAAACATTTCCAGAAGAAACCTCCCCCTTGTTGCAGTCCCCCCTTTTTCTCAGTCTGTCTCGACCAGTTGTGAACAGAGGCAAGGGTCGCAGCAGTCACCAAAGGGCCTGTCTGGGAGCCGTCATCTGCTGAGCCAATTTCAGCCAGCAGCCATTACTCACTGCAGTCTTTCCCCATGCAAGACCAAAAGCATGCTCTGTGCCTGCACTTCGCTGGCAGCAAGTTTGCAGCACCCATCCCTCCACACAGAGGAAAGCAGAGAGGGACAAATGAAGCAATGAGGTCAGGAAACCACGAACTGCAATTACTACAAATTCTCTCCCAGTGATTTCTTAGCCTCCGATGAAGATGACCGCACGTATCACTCCAACCATGGTGGCACCTGGCATATGGCTGATGTACAAAATTTTTTCCTAACAGAAACACCTGTTCATTTGGCAAAAATGGAAATACCAACATATTTCAGCCCAAACCAATAGTATTTCAGTCCTGCAGTCCCACTACGATGCCTCATGACAGTAAAAGCTGGAGCATTTTGTGCTGTCAGTGGGATGTCTCTGTGGGATGGAGTCCCTGGAGGGCTGCCACTTCACATCCAAGAGTAAAACCCCCCCACATGTATATGTAAGGAAGTGGGGAGGAGGTGTGTGTGTATTTTAGATAGACACAAAACCATTAGTTAACACAGGGAATAAAAACTGTGGTCAGAAAACGGAAAGAGAGCTTGCAGGATGGCGGGCAAAAGAAAAAACAACACTGGGAACCGGTTTTGCAGCTTGAGAAGTGTCATCATAGCACACTGACCTGCGCAAGCCCTCTGTCCACTGCACACAGGTAACTCACCTTCAGCATGTGGTCATGGAGAGTTAAATAACCGTCCAGAAACAGCAGCTACTCACTGCCATGGCTTCCTAGGTATTATAACAACATTATTAATAGTTTCAGGACTTCATAATATTTTGATGGACAGATAGCATGAGCTTGGATCTAATAACATTTGTTGCTGCTATTCAAGTTTTGCATTATTAAATCAGATCAAAACCAGCAGAGTATCACCTTTAGCAGGATCTGATATTCCTAGGGACAGCCAAAACTTTTTAAAAGGAGTTAATGTTTATTCACCCTTTGAAAATAAATAATAAACTCTACTTGGAGGTCACAAGAGAGGACAGTGTAGTTTTGCTTTGCAAAATCAACGTAATTACTGAAAATTCTGCAACAGCAAAAAAAGAAAAAGCGAACCAAGTCTCCACAATGAGAATAATGGGCTACACCTGAGCTGGCATAAAGCAACCCAGGTCCAAGGAGTTTAGAAGTAAAGCTTTGCTCGGGAGAGGACTTGATTTTGTCTATTCATATTGATTTGCATCATCTGAAGATCTGCCCCTATATCCCTATAAGATTAAGAATGCATAGTGCTGTGAAGTGAACTGTATAATTCAATATTTTATCTTTTCTTCAGGCAGGCAGGCAGGAAGTAGGTTCCAAGGTAAGAACTAATCAGTAGAGTTGAGAGAATAATTTACAGTGGAATAATTTACTCAATGAATTTAGCTTCTTATCTGCTCAGAGACTTTGCAGCTCTGGAAAGCAGAAGACATAATTGCAGGGTCTCTATTGCTTGCAGTATTTCAGGACAATGGCTGAACTTCAGGCTGCGCTGGCTAGTGCTGATTAGTGCCAGGGCCTTTGCTCCCTGGCAGGGATGGTAATTTCCTAACCAGAAGGAACTGAAGAAACCCAAAGCGCCTGCACCGGGAGGGGGCAGTGGGTTTGGGCTCAGCCGGTTCGTTTCTTGGCACCTATCCCCTGTGGACTTGGATCAGCCTCAGTTTCTCGTTGCAGAAAGCCACACTGGCAGCAGTGCTTCCTCCCCATCCTTCACTCTGTAAGCCTCTGACTAGCTAGTGCATGACCTTCGTTTTCTCCTGCCCTATCTCTGCAGGCAGATGGGGCGATAGAAAGAAAGACAATGCTACACATACCACTAGAAGGAGGTAAAACCAGGAAAAATGTGCAGCAACATTCATTCTCGCCATTTTCAGACAATTTTGCTTTTCATCAAGTTCTGGTAGCTGGGATGAACACAGTACGGTTGTACGGTTGCTCTCCTGCTCCTGTTTCTAACTACCAGCACCCAATGCTCAAGCCTGGAATTGCTGGGAAGGAATAACCTTCTTCTTGAAAACAGGTGAAAACTGTGTGCCTTCCTACCTATCCACAAAGGGGAGGGAAGTGCCACCACTGTGCTGCCTCTGTCTTCAGAAATCTGCTCTCAGGCACTGTCAAATGCAGGAGGCTGCCTATCCTGTTAGAAGAAGCCCATCTTGTGTTTGCCAATGCCACTTCGTTTCCAGACCATAAACTGCCTGTCTCCTCAGGAGAAATCTACTTTGTCACGTCTTTGCTTTGCTAACGTCCCTTCTGCGCTGTTGGTAGCAGCTAGTTTTAATTTCAGAGATGCTTCATTACTTGCAGAGCCCACCTTACATTTAGCTTCGGAATCCACCTGCTGTTCCACCTGCTTCAGCCCACACAAAGGCAGCTGTTTGTGCCCAATGGCACAGCCACTTCTCTCCAAATACTGACTGGTTTGGCTAACAGAAGATATGAGATAAACCTGTGTGTCTAACAATTCCCAGCTAGGCTCCCTACATACTCTAGACAGTCTTTACATGTACTATACACACCATATATACAGGGCTCTCCATACACTGGGAAATCCTTCAACAATCTGGCATGGACACACTTGAACAATGATATATATACCTGACCTAAATAAAATAAATGCACGTTAAACTAGTTTCGTGCACGTACAAGACCAATTTGCATGACAGCAATTTTAAATCATTGTAGCTTTATAGCACCGTTCACTTGTTTCATGTTTTTTTAAACATAATGATGTAAATAACAAATTTCAGCTTTTATTAGCCCACGAAGGAAAACATCGAAGATGTTAACAAGTAAGTAGCAGTTAAGCGGATGATCAAAGGGTCTTCACAGTAAAAGCTGTACACTGAAGCATGTGTGTGAGAAATGCAATGTTTTTTTCTGGTCTTTCTATGAATCATATGGATAGCAAGATGAGAAAAAAATCCATGTGCCTTATCACACCGCAGGGATTATCTGTCCCTTCTGAGACCACCTCTGCCTGTCACGTACACGTTTTTACAAGAATTAAAACACTATTATAGCCATATAGTACTGATACTGTTTTGTAGCTTCTTAACAGCCATTTAGTCCTTTTTCTGCCTATTTCACGTGCTGGAAACCAGTGCCGTTGCCAGCACACACCAAGTGCATTGTCATCAGCTGCGTTGGGAAGAAAGAGCTCTCCTGAGTGAGGCAGCCAGCGCAGAAGACACTTCTGGGCTGAAACAAACCACTGGGAAAGGCAGATGTCTGCACCAGAGAGCGCGACTCCCAGGAAAATGGGTTTTGACCCCTGGCAGGGTCAGGCATGCTCTGGTATCTGCCACTGACACTGCTGCCAGGAAGGTTGCTCTTCTCCCATCTAGACATACCATCCCTGTGCCTGCGCAAAGCTGCCCGAGCCATCTCCTGCCCATCAGTCCCCCAGGAGGCTGCCAGCAAACGTGCCACGAAGCTGCCGCGCACACGCACTGCTTTCACTGACGGTGCTCAGAGGAGGTGGTTTCAGCAACATCTTGTGCAACAGCAAAAAAAAACAAAAAGATTTAAATCACTTGTGCAGGGTCCCGGGGAGCACGGAGTAAAAGCCAGGTGATTTCACACACAGAAGGAAAGGCAGAGGGTATGCAGGAGCCAGGATAAAAGCAGAGAAAGGCCAACTAGGTGACAACCCGTTCGCAGGGCTCCTACACCCAAGCGCTCGCTCTCCTGCCCCCTCTTCTGCCTGGGAAGGCTGACAGAGTCAAACACAGCAAATTCAGATTCAAATGCAGCTCTGTTCCTTCTCCCCTGCCTTTGGCATGAAGAAGGGAGAAGCTGCTGAGCATGAAGCAGATCTTCCCATGTTTTGATCTGACTTTACATCTGTGTATTTGATGCAGTTTATTCTGACTCTTCCTGAATACCAGGTTTCCTCCTCAGGAACTGAGGCGGACAGACCTATTTAATCTTTCATATTGGCCACAGTGATAACTTCCTATTAAATATTTCATGTTGTTGTACTGATAAAGAACATAAGACAAAACTTGGCATGAATAGGATCCAGAAGAGCATCTGCTTAAAAATAAAACACTTGGGAGAATCTGGAAGGAAACAAGTAGCCATGTGGCTGGAAAAAAAAATTCAAGGTAAGCAGGTCAAGCCTATAATGAGGTACTTGTAAACAAAGAAAATCTGAACATTTCTACAAAACATCAGCTCCAGTTGTCTCAGAAGCATCCCCTCAATATACATACTTAGTGGTCTGCTACTATTCTGCTTTCTAAATTCATCTGCTAGCATTTTTTAGTTTTTATTTTTAAGAAAGCACATGGCTCCAGAGGTCTGAAATGTAGGCAAATGTGTTAATTTAGCAGCCTGATCAGAATACGCACAGGTGCACTGGATGACAGTTGTTGTCCTTACAGCATGCGTGCCATGGTGGCAGAGTGGAAACTGGAAGCTATATGCTGTGGTTACAACATGCATGCCCTCATTTAACACACTGCAATAATCCAAAATGGGTGCAGAAACTGGAAATGACCTCTGTTGTGCCAACATTTACGAGAATCCTACGTGCAAACAGCTTCCCCATTGCAAGGGGGACCCACAGTCTTGCTTACACAAAGCTTTGGACTCATAAACCTATTGTCATGGCTTGTTGCTGCCATCCTGTTTCATGGGGAGATTGAGGAGCTCTAACATGGTCAGGCTTCAGGATCTGTAGTCCTAAAGAAGATGGCTGGCAGCTGGCGTGGTCATCTGGGATGATTATTCCAGATGCTGATGGGGTTTATATGAGCTAACCTGGTTTTGGGCCGCTCTCGCTGCTCAGGCTGGACCTCTGCTTGCTGCAGCATGCTAACAGGCCTGTCTTTGCCACTGCCTCGCTGCTTGCCCTGAGTTTCTGCAACCGTATGCGAAGTGGGACGCTGCCCCTCCGGCCAAGCACCGACAGGAGAGGTACTCTGCTTGGAAATGTGCTGCAAGGCAGCTCGCTGGTCTGCCAGTCAAAGGCCTTGGAGAGGTCTCACCTCGGGAGCCTAGCAAAGGATCCTCTTTTTCAGTCTGTTGGTGTTGTAAATCTTATTTGGTATTTGTATTGGGTTTAGGTGGTGTTTGCGCCTCTGTGAGAGCAGATTTAAGAAAGGGGAAAAAACTGCTGTGCAACAGCAGCTGGGAGTGAGAGGAGTGAGGAACAGCCCTGCAGACACCAAGGTCAGTGAAGAAGGAGGGCAGGAGGTGCTCCAGGCGCCGGAGCAGAAGTTCCCCTGCAGCCTGTGGAGGAGACCATGGTGGAGCAG
>VXAL01001854.1:424234-439463 GCA_013399475.1 Chauna torquata
CTAGTGATAGTAAAAAATTATATTAATCTCCCTACGTTGAGTCTGTTTTGCCCATGATGGTAATTAGTGAGCAACCTTCTTGTCCTTGTCTCAGCCCTTGAGCCCTTGTCCATCATATTTTCTCCCCCTCATCTTTTGAGGAGGGGGAGTGAGAGCGGTTGTGGTGGAGTTCCGCTGCTCAGCTGAGTAAAACCACCACAGTATTTCTTTGCTTTGCTTTTTTTTCTTTATGTAGGCTTATGCAAGACTGTGACTTTTTCCATTTGTGCGTCAGCAGCCTATAAACGAAGTCCAGGGACTTCAATTTGGCAGTCCCTTTCTCAGAGATTACATGATAACATTAAAGGCCATCCCGTCAGCATTTATGATTTATCCCAGCCCCTAGGCCTGAGTGTGAGACCTGCCAGACCAGGCTGCCTCGACCCAGCCCCACCACACCGCATTGCCCCTCGTGGGCTCCAGTTGCGATGAGGAGCAAACCCAGGCACGGACCCAAAGCACCGCTGGCTCACAGCTGTCACCCGGCTGGCCCTGCCCACTGCCCGCCTGGATGCTTACCCCCGTAACATCCCAGGCTGCAGATCCCCCGGCGTACAACAAGCACAGCTGCTAAGTTAAAAAAAAAAAAAAAAAAATCAGACAGAAAGCTTAAAGACCTTGTAGTCGCTGGCAAAGACCAAAAGCAAAGAAAAAGCAACCACTAAGCAATTAATTGAAAAATTATTGGCAGGCCAGGCCAAAGCGTTGCTGCTGCCTTTAATGATAAATGATAATAGGGCCAGTCAACGCTATACAGAAGGATAATACAAACACACCCTCTAGAGTGAAAGCACAAAATGAGACATACTATTATCATAAATAGATTAATTAAATAGAAAGAGAACATTAAAGAACAGGGGGTTATTAGTGTGCAGGCAATAGCCTATTACAACAGTGAAGTTGATGAATGCAGGTAGCCAGGAATGCGGCGCACAGATACGGAAGCTGATAGAAGAAAAATGTTTCAGAAACTACAATGCAATTATCTCCTCCTGTGGCTCCTCATGATGGCCGCGTGGGAGCTGCTGGTTTCAGGATCTGTGCAACTCCACAGCTTAGCTAGGAGTTTTCTATTTGCATGAATCTGAAGGTCGAGGGAAGAACTTGGCCAAAATGTGGCTAGACTTTTCCACCTGCCTCTAAAATATAGCTTCCTGATAGGAAGCTTCCCAGGTTGTGCTGAGAAATGACTTACGAGACATGCAGCAGGAAGTTAATAAAGTTTTGGAGAAAAGCACTTTGAAAAATGATCAACTGTCACAGTTTATTCTTAATAAGAGTTTTCCTGGTGAAAATAATGGTGCTGTTTGTTTCTCAACTGTACATTTCCCATCAGGAAAAATGTTTGCCATTCAGAAATATTGAACAAAGCATGTGTAAATACAGAATTTACTAAAGGAAATCTCAGCAATGTTGTGTGCACAGCTGACACGACAGAAATACCTATAAATACACAAATTTAAGGGGGTTATGCCCTTACGTGATCTTCATCAGACATCGTTCCTCACCAATCTTCTACAAACTCATGGGATGCTCTTCAAATGGGAAAGACGAATGTATTTTCTCCCACAGAGGAAACAGAAAAACAGGTGTTTCATTCTCAGATGAAAAAAGGTTTCATGAGTTCACACCCGACTTAATTTGGGAAAACCCTCCACAGGCAGAGGTTGTCCACAAAAGGCTGATCCTCCTCATCTCCTCATGTGATCTGGGAACAGTGCCACGGTCCTCCAGAGACATTCACAACTTGGATGGTGCAGAATTTAACCCCAAACTCTCCGTCTCCAGTATACCCAGAAGGGAGGGGAAGGGGCCCTGGCAAGGTCCATGCAAGCTTTATTCCTGATCTAGGAGGAGTCACACTAATGGGGGGTACTCCTGTGCGGTCCTGCAGAAACCAGGGACTTTGTTCTGTGAACAAACTCGGTGCAGCAGGCACGATCTTTGTTAACAGCAGAACGATGTAGTTATAAAACTGTGAATAATATTAATATTTGCACTGAAGTACAGCACCATTTCTGACAGGCTCTTGGGGATTCCACTTATATTAATGGAGATCAGGCAGCTTCTCTCCATAATCTTTCATTGCCCAGTGTTTCTCACTAGCTGTGAACAAGGGCTCAGCATCCTCTCTTGCCAGAACCGGGCTCTGCAATGCAGAGCCAGAGGGAAAAAAAATGCATTAAATTCCCCCAAAACGTAACAAAAGAAGACTTCCAACCCCCATACATCTGGCTTATTTCCTAAAGCAGATTCAGAGCAAAATAAAGTGAAAACATGCTTCTATAGCTCGTATGATACACAGATGCTTTAAAAACGGTATGCTGCCATAGCCTATCATTATTAGTATCACAACAAAAATACAGCAGAAATCAGGACCCTCCCTGATGACAGAGAGCCTGCATGGTCTTTATGGATACATATACATTTACACAGATAAACACACACACGTATTGGTGCTTTTTAAAATAGATGTAACTTGCAACATAGACAGCACAGCATAAATGCCTAG
This sequence comes from Chauna torquata, assembly GCA_013399475.1. NCBI lineage: Eukaryota > Metazoa > Chordata > Aves > Anseriformes > Anhimidae > Chauna > Chauna torquata. Next base: position 426,786 of record VXAL01001854.1, read on the forward strand.
AGAGTTTACCACATGCCACAGAAATACATCACCCAGGCAGTTTTAATCTTATCTTTAATTCTCTTTTTACCCTCTGCAGAATTTATGAAAAGATAGCAGAGATGCACAGTATCTCATCAGATATTTATTTATTCATTTAAAATATTAATATGGGAGAATCCCATCACAATATTGCCAAGCGGGAAGCACAAGACAGAAGCAGAAATTTATTGCAAACCCGTCCACGTGGCTGTGGGACACCTTTCTGGGTTTTATTTCCCCACTTTTTTGAAGCCAGTTGATGGAAAATCAAGTGCTTTCCGGTCTGGCGAGGCAAATTGATTTGTGCTCATATTTGGAGGTTTTGTTTGCAACAGCTTCTGCCTGGCACAGATTCAGAATGAGACCAAGACCTCTGGTTTCAGCCTCTTCAATTTTTGAACGCTCACTTGGAGAGGTCTCCAAGCAGGAAAGTTTTGCTGAGCGTGCTGAATATTTGCCCTCTCACCATCTGATCCATTCTCTGCCTCTTACCTTAAGAAGGACGTGGACCTTTTTAGAGAGACAGGGAAAAGTGAGATGTTTCACCAGGGAGAGGATTCCTACTTCCAAATTTCTCTAGAGGATTCACACAAGTCTATACTCCTTGTGCTGGTAATGCATTTAAAACTGATTTTGCTCAAATCAAAGCACTCGGAATCGGCAGTCTCATTCAAAAACAAAACTCACACACTCACAGACTTTAGGAAAAAGGTGACCCTACATTGCCTTGCAGCTCACCGTAGAAAGCCCTCTCCACCCAGACTGGCGGTGGCACCCATCTCCCTTATTTGTACAAATTCACCTGTAAGAACCCTCTGGTTTCTGCTCAAGCTGCTTCCCAGCAGCACATTCAGTACCACTTCGACAATGCTCATTGCACACCTGAAAATTAGTATTTGCAGCTTGCAAAAATTAATGTACCTGCAGCAGCAGCAGGTTGGGAACCACTTGTGGGTCTGGTGCCTGTTGCACCAACAAACTCGGGACACAACCATGATGACAGTGACAGCTCTCAGGTCTGGGTTTTGGAAAATTCAGATTCATTTTGGGCCTCAAAAAAGCATGCCTCTCCATCTTGGCAATGAAGACCACTGCTTATTTTCATAGGAACAGACCCTGCTTTCCCCAGCCTTAGTCCTCCAGAGGATTTGGAGACATCCTGGTGTCTTGGCTGGGGACCCCTCGGACACCTTTGCCTCTGCATCCTGCCAAAGGCAGCAGTGACACTGGCGGCAGCAGAGCACCTCTGAAAAGCTGATCCTTGCAGCAGAGCAAAAGCCGGCAGGAATGGGGGAAATCTGTACATACTCCATTTGAGCAGGAAATCCTTTTGCCTAATTCAGTAAGCATGACAGCAAACGTCTTTCACTCAGAAGAGGGATAGAAAACGTAGCTTTAAGCAATTAACATGATAGCAAATGTCCCTAGCATTGCCCCATATGGCGTGTAATTTAAATCATCTATCTTGTTCTCTATAAATGCTGCTAAAATTGATACATGACAATTTTAAAGCCAACTGAAGTTTAATTAATGTAAATTGCCTCAACATCTGAGATTTAAAAAATAGAAAAAAAAAATAATTAGGATCGAATCAAATATGTCCCACTCATGCTGAGCCACGCAAGGTAAAATTGGGGAAAAAATAAATTATGACATATGTTGGAAGTGCAGCTTTTTTCTGTTACTTAAGTAACAATGTCTGGGAGATGGTTCTCATTTCTCCTTGTAGGACACAAGCAGTGTCTCTAAAAGGTGTACCTACCTTGTGCAAACATGGCTTGCACAGGTAAATTGGTATTAGCCAGGCAATACTGAGAGTACACACCCATGCAACTCAAACACCAGAAAATCTCTCTCATTCTGGTCCTATGTGACAGGTTTCAGAGAAATCCCAGGGAAAACAGAAGCCCTGGGCAGCATTTCCCGCAGGTGCAAGCCCTGTATGAAATCCATGACAAAAAGGTGTATACATGGTTATGCAGAGCGGGCTGAGAGACTTTGGGCATGTGTGCACAGAGAGGGAAGGAAGATAATCCTGACAAACCCCTGTTTCTCAAAGTCTGACCTACAGATGGCCCAAAACTTTGAAATACCTGAGGGCAGCAGCTCCACAATGGTCTGTCACCTTTACAGCCAGCTGGCCAGAGTGGTGGGACCTGTCCCTGAAATTTTTATTATTATTATTTTATTTATAATCATTATAAGGGTATTGGGAACATTTACTATCCATTTCCCTACTGTAAGAATATCACCTATAGGTGAATGAATGAAAGAGCAAAGCCAGGGCAATTCACACAACTGAAATGTGCATCCTGTAACTAAAACGGAAAAGGCAGGAATTGCGGAGGATGCCTGACTTGCTCCCTTAGTTTGCAGCAGATTATTTGCTTGCAGCACAGCCTTCCTGGTTTCTGTGCCCCTTCCCGCCCCCTTTTTCTTAAATACTTGTTCTATACCCCCTGTTGTGAAAGGACACCCCCTTCAAGGTGTAGCCAGCCATGGGGGTCTTATAACAGTAAGGATATGAGCGACCTGAGGTATTCCTAACTCCAGACACCAGACCAAGCAGAAAATAAGCAAAACTGAAAAAGTGCATCTGCCATTAGAAGAGCGCATCTGCAATTACAAGAGAATGCTAGAAACCCTGCATTTGCCTGTCTAGTTATGACATTTTAATTTAAGCTTTTCCTCTATTTCAGAACGCATATTTGCCACGTATTCTCTAGAATGATACATATTTATTTATCAAGCTTTTGAGAACAGATACAGTTCCCTGAAATAAAGATTGCTCTGAATGACTGAAGTGTCCCTTAATTGCTATATCAGTCCTCCCACGTGTACTCTAAACTATGAGCTGGTTTAATTTCCAAGGTACAACAACATGGCCTGTAGCTCCTGTTTGCAGGAACAATAAATACCATCCTAACCAGTTTCCTACAAGAGTTTGAATTTACGAGAGGACAAGTAAGAGCAGAATCAACCCAACAAACAAAATACTGACTTCGCAACCTCCATTCAGTTTTCATTCTTTCAAGCAACACATTTCTACATCTTATATTAATGAAGGTATCACTGCTGCAATATGTTTTATGTGGGGTAGAATATTTAATTCAACATGTAATTATTATTATTATTATTATTAATGCAACTAAGCCTAGTGTAACAGTTTCCCTTATCTGCATGGTAAAATATGGTTCTCCAGTGAAATGTACAGCCCTTTAAATCTGTCTTGCATCAGGATTGCTATTGATTTGAAGCGGGTTTTGTTTGAGTGTATTGTGTTATTACTAATGATTAATCAGCATATGCTGCAACTCCCCTTGAATGGCTGCAAGTTCTTAAAATTGAAATACAAATGAAAATAGTTGCCAGATTTCAGTTGGTTTGGTTTTTTGTTTTGGTTTGGTTTGGTTTTAAACCAAAACACAGCTATGAGCTGCAGAGAAACATCTCCTTTAAAAACTAAAATGTTTACATTTGCCTGAGCAGAAAAACCCGTGCCTCATTTTTTGCCAATATTGGCTGAATTTTTCAAGTCCGCTGCTGCAATCCTAGAGGATTCAGCTCAAATACATCTGCTTGTAAGGGTGAAGTAGATTTTCTAGAAAGCTATTTAATACCTCAGAATGATTTCAAGACAGATTATTGGTTTTGCTACAAGCACAGACATAACGAATGTACACCTATAAAGGTACAAATTACTGTATGCTCTTGTCTTTCGTTAATGACCAGGTTTGCTCTAGCAAAATGTAGGTCATTTTGTTCCTTCTTGCTTCTCTTACTGTCAAGTTCACAAGCAGCAGTTTTCTCAAGCCGTCTCCTCTGTGGCCATTTGCATTTTGCTCCAGTCCCCAGATCTTCAGCTGTGAGAATATTAACACTGCCTATCATGTGCAAGGGAGAACAGTATATTCTCTACTTCAAGATTAATTTAAAAGCATCCATTTTTGACAAGGTAAATAATCTTGCTTAATATTGACTAGCAAATACTGACAGTTATTTATAAAGAGGAGAATAAAATGCAGAGTGACTGTGAGCAGACAGAGCTGGCACGTACACACGAACTCATCTTAAATATCAACACTAGCACTCCTGACAGCCCTTGGAAATGAAAACTTCAGGGCGCTAGTCTTCACTGCCAGAATATTTTTTGAAAAAGTGTATGTATGTACGTTAGAGGCAGCTAAAGCTCCCTAAGTGCACAAGACTGTCACGCCCTCTGTTTCTATTAAAAAGAACAAATCGCCCACTACTCTGTGCATTTGCTTTTTATTCTGCCTGGCACAAGAGAATGAGGCGCAGTCGCATGTGGCGAAGCCAGATTTTTCCCTCTTCCTCCCCCCAGTCAAAACAAATTTGCAAAGACAAAAGGAAGGATTCTAGTGCTTGGTATTCACCCTTAGCCACCCATGTATCACACATAATTAGCAAGTTAAACCTACAAATTAGATGTCGTAATTTGGTAATTACGCCACAATCTGGTACTTTTTAACCTTTTTTTGCCCGAATGAGAACATCCGCCGTTATCTTTTCCTATTGCAAAACACAGTCCAGTCATCTGCCTGTACTGCTGCTTTTTCATTCTAAAGTGAAAGCCTTAGGAAAGTTGGAAATATAGAAGTTTGAAATGTTTGCTGTTTTTCTTCTGCTTTGCTTAAGGTCCACAGCCAGGACTCTCAGAAAAAGTTATATTTAAAATGTCCACAAAATACAGTGAGCACACATTTTACCTTAGTCTGCACACAATATAAGATGTAAACTCTGTGAAATACAAAAACAAAGAGGTTTTGCTTACAGAGGACAGTGGTTATAAAAGTCTAGGAAAAAAATTACCACTTTTATTCTACTGCTGAAACATCCAGATTCTTTCTGTGCAGTGACACCAGAATTGCATTTGTTTACAGCTGTCAAAGCATAGCTCTGAAATATTTGTTCGTGTTAAACATGTAGGGACAGGACTGACTCTTAAAAAAATGCCTCCATCCTCTCAAAGGAACTTCCCAGAATAAAAACTGAGTGCAATGAGTTCTTCAGAAAAAACGTGCAAAGCTATTATGGGCAAGGTCAGGAGCTGCAGGAAAACCACGGCAGCACAAACAGCAGCAGACGAGAATCCCCATTTGAGGAATCGCTCATTTTTGCTGACTTTTTCATCAGCTCTTTGTGAGCACCTCTTGAGTCTCTCCAGTTCCTAATCAGTGAGCACGATGGAGAAGTGGATGCTAGATGTATTTATGTATTTTTTCCTGCATTTAAAAATCGTCCTATATGCTAGAAAGAAAAAGGAAAGGAGGAAAGCTTTACATTAAAGTCCAAAGCTTTAATGCAGAGGGGGGATGTGGGGAGCAGGAGGAAGTCTTAAAAATTATGTGCAAATGCCGGTAACACGAGTAGCCACGGGGTGCCAAACACTCCTGATCTTCCGCTTATTTCCTGCTGCATTTGCTATCAACATCATTATTATGCCTCGACTGTGGCTCCGACAGGGGAAGGTACTCAAACAGGCACCTAATATTAAGCACATGAGAATTCCCAAAGGGATTAACAGTGCAAAGAAATATTTGGTGGCAGCGCTCGCCCTCCCAGACCCCAAATGTTGATTCTCACCGTGTCCTGCGGATCTTCCCATCGGGATAGTTTATTTAAACAAAGGTTTGAAAACGAAATAATCGCCCTTTCGTGTTTTCCTCTGCCACACTTCTTGTCAGAGCACCAGGCTCCGAGGATCTCTTGGTTTCTATTGCCAGTTACGTGGTTTGGACGGCACTATATGAGAGAGAAGTAGTGCAATGGATCTCTTTTTAAATACTGGTGTTAATGAGCACAAATTGACTAACCGGGGTACGGCATTTAAAATCACTCTGGATCTATCAATATAATTAACAATTCAATTCATATTTTTGCCTACTTTTTCAAGTATGCTAACTGGAAAAAGTGACTGAAAGGCTTTGCTTAGTGCACTTAATGGCACTATCGAAAAATGCTCGTTCATTCCTTTGATGAAGTCTCTAATGGCACAAGTAAATCAAGGTCAGTTTTACCAAATAAAAACCATAAAACCTGATAAATAACTGACACCACTTTCTCTACACCACTTTAAATAAGCTATTTCCCAAAATGTCAGCAACCATAGTGGGAATCAAAAAAAATTAAATGATAGAGTAACCTTTTGCCTGATTAAACTATTTGAGAAAATGTTTATGGAAAGGTTGAAAAAAAGCTTCAAGGAAACATTCCACTATTTTGCGGTGTACATCTTTAGTTCCAGGTTCATGAACATGTGCTGCTGGAAGTTCTTGTTTTTTTCCTTACACACTTCGGTCTGATATCTTAAGATGGCTTTTAATGCCAAGTGTTGACTTTATGGAGGAGATTTTGAAAACTGAAGGCAAACATGGTCATAAATAACACTACAGCATTTAGCACTGCTCTAGCTTTTCCCTTCAAAGCACTATCATTTTAATCTACAGAATTACCTAAAGCTGCAGTGATTGGCATTAATTGGCTTGCCAATATACAAAAACGAAAAATATTTGCCATTTCTTTTAAAATGATTATCATCGGTCCCCTGGTAACAAGGAGGAAAAGAAATATGCACCCTGAAGTCAGTGTGAAAATGAAACCCAACACAGAAGAGAAGCTGTCATATTTGATTTACGGATTACAGAAGTCTGAGCTACCTGCTGGGGAGTCCGCGATAATGAGAGGGGAGAGAATTTCGATACTTTTTTCAAAAGCTTCTGAGTAATTGAATAAGCTTCCCTGAAACTCGGTGGGTCCCAGGACCCCAAGGAGCTGCTTCCTTTTGAAAAGTCTCCCTTCTATCAAACCCCATTTTCAGCAGCAGCATTTTCCCATGTGCTTTGCTACAGTGCAGACAGCCGCGAAAGGATAAGCTGCTAAAGAAAAATAAAATATTTGGCTGAGAAAATGCTTTAGAATTCAGTCCTCCTGCAAATGTAGTGCAAAACTAATCATCTCCTCTTAGCAAAATAGTTTCATCCTCTTAGTTGTGGGCATCTCTCTCCTCTCCTGTGGCTCCTGCAGCCTCCTCAAAGTCTCCAGGTCTCAGCTTCCAAAAATTTCCTGCATTTCTCCTTCAGTGACCTGCTCCAGCTTGTCAAAATCTCAACCTATTTTTAAACTCACAGAAAGCAAATGTAGAAAGTGTAAGAAAAACTAAGAGATGCATAGATTTAATTACTCTACAGTCTGGGCGCATCAGTTCTGAAATAACTCAGGAGTGTAGTTCCAACAACTTCATGCAATTTTGCTGCAATGGGGGTCTTTATCTCTGCTTTTCTGCTATGCCCTTTTCATGCCAATCTCTGCCCTCAGCCTGCTAGAGAGCTGGGACAGGACCTCTGTGGTATTTCTGCAGAGAGCAGGGTTTGCATGTATCAAAACCCAACAAACCGGTGATGTGCTGCCGGTGCCTTTCAGCAGACCTGCCATGCTCCCCAGCCAAGGGGGAGGTGGAAGGGAAGGGACCCCCATCCCTCATGACTAAAACATGAGCCGCATCCACACCACCACTGGAGACCCCGTGTAACGCAGCGTTTTGCTGGTGCGGGAAGTACTTTCGCCTGAGGTGGCTTTTGTGGAGGCCATGTTTGCGTGCAAACCTTCACTTACAGCAACATGGGGTGGCTGAGCTGATGTTCATATGAGTGTAAACTTACAGTGAAAGGCTTGAGCTGCCATAGACGTTACAGCACTGCAGCCAGTCAGCGTGGCGAGCGGCCTCATCTTTTATTGAAGCCTGCTCCTCAGAGGAGAGCTAAAAATTCACTCGACGCCGTCGGGAAAGTGTCTGTTTTGGCTGCAGAGAATGGTTCCCGATCACGGAAAGATAAAAACATCAAAATAAGCTAATAGGGATATGCCTTGAAATTTGGTCCCAGTGGGCAGAGGGCCAGGTTTCTCAGGGACGCATTAAGCACGGCTCAGGGCATCGCAGCACGCAGGCGTGCTGGAGCCAAGTGTCAGAAAGGATACTCAGCAAGGGAAAAAAAAGAAGAAGAAAAAAGAAAAAGAAAAAGGAAAAGGAAAAGAAAAAGAAAAAGAAAAAGAAAAAGAAAAAGAAAAAGAAAAAGAAAAAGAAAAAGAAAAAGAAAAAGAAAAAGAAAAAGAAAAAGAAAAAGAAAAAGAAAAAGAAAAAGAAAAAGAAAAAGAAAAAGAGCCCCCCTCTGCTTCTCTAATTCCCCACCCAAGTGGGAAGGCGCAGCTGCCAAGCAGGATTAAAGGTTGCCAGGGATGAAGGATGGGCGACAGCTCCAGCAAGGAACCCAGGTTCAGGTTCCTGGATCAGCTCCCTCCTGCCATGCCCCCCAAAACCCTGCTGGCTCCCCTGCTCTCACAGTTACTCTACTTGCCCTTATGAACCCTTTAATGTACCTCTTAACATTGAGTTTTATCCTCCTTCTCCTCTTCCTTCTTTCAGATACCATCTCAGCTGAGAGGCTGACATCTCACAAATATGAGTTTTTAGGAAATACAGCTCATGCATGTGCAGTGATGAAGTTTTGAGCCCACTGCCTGATTTCAAGCAGCTTGTCCTTTCTGTTCCGTGCATCCTACAGGTTTCCCGCAAACTGGTATTGTGAGAAAAGAGAGCCCTTATCCGTGTCTCTGTTGAGGGCAAGCTGTTGAAAGCACTCAACCCTTATTCAACACAATGAGACCCACATGGGTGAGAACAGGACTTGTCTTTACTGGGCTCCGTTAGTTCTGTGCCAACACAAGTTTTTTTTCCAAACCTAGTACCTCTCTCTCAAGTCCTGCACCCGATCCATACACCAGGGACCATTTTTAAGCACCAAGCTTGCTCTCCAGCACTGGGTTTCTTAGTTTAGTGGTACAGCTTGGTCTAGCAAATGATGCTGCATGATGTTAGGCTGGCAAGCAAGAAGATCAAGTCCCTCCATGGAACAGCTTCCTATCTAAGAAGACATAATCACATCAACACATGCGCTGTAGTGGTTAAAATGAAAGCAGGGAAAAAACAGTTAAGATCAGACTTCCGAACCACAGTCAAGTAACTTGCTAGCAAGGGGAAGAATTCAGGGCAGAGACTCTGCGGAGTCCCACACAATCCTTTGTAATAGATTTGTCTTCTTTTCCATCTCCAAGCCTACCCCAGCCATTAATGTGCAGTGCTTTTTTTTAAGCTGATCTAACTCACAAGCAGACATCTTGATTGTATTTACCCAACTGACCTACTTAAAAAGATCATTTAATAAAATGCCCTGCCAGAACAAACTACAAAAGGTTGAGAAAACATGCTACAGCAGTGCAGCTTTCTTAGCTCAGTACTCACTGTGCATCACTCCGAGCTTTCCCTAGCACTTATCAAGTGTCCCAGCATTTAATTATTGCAAGGTGAAAAATCATGCACCAGTATTTTCAATACTTTAAGATGGTATCTATGGCCACATAAAAGAGTTAGCTCAGATAGCCCCAAAGCAGACCTCAGTGAGTGAATCTGCCCACTATCAACCCAATAGTACTCATTTTCAAAAGTAAATTGACTCTAATTCTTTGTGCCTGTCAGTGTGCCTGATTTTTATTGGACTCTGCTGGATTTTGAAAAAGAAAAGCCCCATCTCCTTGCAATGCCTCTGTCTGCTTTTACAGCCTCCTCACAGCGAGCTCCAAAATGAAATGTTTTCAAGCTTTTATTCCACCAATTATCCTCTATCTTTACCAATTAGCCATGTAAAAACAGACTGAAAACACCCAGACTGGCAACGTCACCCATATTGCCGCCTGTATCTTCCACTAACACTGTTGCATTCACTAGCAGCAGGATGCAAAGGACAGCATTTTCTGCTCCCAGTTGTGCCATATTAGGCCTGCACATCCCCCTTTTTTCTTTTATTATTGCAAGATGATGCATGATACCGAAACTAACTGCGACCTCCAGTGATGCTTTCCCTTGCAGACACATGCCAAGGCGATTCAATGGGCTTCCCTGTTTGCTTTTTGACCCTCAGGTGGAAAGTGCTCTATATGTGGTTACGATTATTTTCCTGGCTTCTACAGCAGTATAGCTTGGCACGGCCTCCCTAAAGCCCACTGAGCTCTGCCAGCTTATGCCAGTCGAGGACCTGGACCAGATTATCCCTACAGCTCCTACGAAAGCCGTGTATGGACGATGAAGCACAAGCAAAAATAGAGCTGTTTCTCCTCTCAGCCATAAAACAGCATTTCCAATCCTGCGAACACACCACCATGAGGTTTTTAATGAAAAAATATATTTCAAACAATTTTAATTGCCTTTTGATTTATTTGCACTGCGTCATATTTTCAAAGCTTTCCTCTGAGGACCTGGGAAAAAATTTGCTTTATGGTCATGAAAGTTGGGGTTTTGGAGGACTTGGACTTTCTTAAGTCCCATGACTTGCAAGAAGATCTCCAGAGCCAGCCACAAAGCTAACACTTACGAACAGCATAGAAAGGGAAATACCACCAGTGCAGCCCACCAGCAGAAAGCCCAGCAGCAAGAAACTCTGCGAAAACATGCAGTGCTCAAAGGCTTGTAAACCCAGCCCGAAACGTCTGTGATGACCCACCTCCCGAGGGAGGCAGACAGGACAGGACATTTCCCTTAGCATCTCCTTAACTTCGTAGTCTTCCTTTTATTTATTTCAGAAGAATGACTTCTGCAGAAATCTCCATCACAGAAAATGAAGGAAGTACTGGTGACACCTCCTGGAAAAATGAAAAACCTCCTAGATCCCTTGAAAATAAAACAATGCGTCTATCATGTTCTGCCTGTTCTTTTAATTCCTGCTAAAGGACATTTGTGTAGATACAGCAGCCAAGGTTAAAAAAGGCGTATAATGAAGAGAAAAATTATTTTTACTGCAGTTAGCAATTTGTTTCAGATCTTGTTCTTCCACGCTACATTCTCCATGTTTCCTCTACACAAGAAGAAAATTAATTAAAAGTGAATTTTTCCACACTCGTCAAACACTGCTCTGCCAAGGCAGCATTTTTCAGGCCTCCCTCCAGCCACCGGGGCAGCCCACGACTGAGCGCAGGGGCGAAGGGAAGTGGAGGAAAACCAAGGAGCTGCCTTGCCCTGTCAGGCTACAGCTACACCAAGCACATCCCTGCAGTCACCCCCATGCAACCCCCACTGTCTTAAGACTCCCTTTATATATATATATACATACTTGTATTTACTTACATACATCAAAGTTTTTTCCTGTCTTATTTCTAGAAACACGTGCTGCTTGGGGCTTGTGTTCTGGTTCGTAGCAAAGCGCTGTCACAGGCATTGCTGGGAATAAGCAGTTTTGAGACATGGGACAAACACAAGTCACCTGAGTCCCTGATGCATCCCAGCTGCTGTTTTCTGCCAGTCATTGCCAATTCTCTCAAATTTTTAATGCGACATTGTTCGCACCGTGTATTAAAAATTTGTGAGGCAAACCCCAAATCCACAAGTAAAACTTAAAGTGTTGAAAGTATGTCATGCTCATGTTCTTGTTCATTTTCTAATTTTGGATAATTTCTTTACCATTTTCAAGCTCATGTCTGCAGCTGTGTGTGCAAGAAACATTAGGTTGTATGTGCATGTTGACACTTAACTTGAAAAGATGCATGTTTCGGAGAGGAGCTTTGTCAGAAGCACCAACTATTTAGGAGATGAGCCGAAAATAGGGAAGTGAAAAAGCTGTGTGATGGCTTGCCCCCCTGGCTCAGCTGACCAGGAAAAATCCCGCCCCACTTTCCTTTCTATTTCCATCACCATCAAATCAACTCCTTGGGTTTCCTTCTTGACCTTTTAGCTCTTGGCTGCTGCTGAGCCTCCCAAGGCTCAATTCACCCCCCTAAGGAGAGAAAATGTTAGCTGGAAATCTCAGAGTAGAGATCAGAGGATGGGAAATGTGATCCCAGCCCATTTCACACCCTTTGAGGCCAGATACAAATGACTCCTCAAGAAACAGAAGGATCAAGCCCACCAACTGATGCATTCGTCATGTAACCAAGAGCTCTGCTAAATAGATCCGTTTTTAATTTCTGTTTTGCTGATTTTATTTCTTTCGCTTTAGAAAAATGTTCTTGTCCTTCCCTGCGAGTGCATACACATTATTTATTTATCAGTCTATGAATATCAATTTGGTTCTTGTCCATAATTAAACTCTGCTGCTCTACATCAAATATACCATGTCCCACTCCCTTGAATATCCTTGCTGCCCCACTAAGGATGTGCTGGTACCAGTCCTGCAAAAAGGACGCTCCTTTTTGGGCATCCTTTGGACCAAGAGCCACCACTGTAGCTGCTGCCAGACTTCCCCTTTTGGGCTCTCAACACATCTTCCCCTCCTGCTTTTCAAGTGTTTTCAGAGCCAGCTATTTCAAGATGGATCCACACTTGCATTGTTGTAAAGTTTTCCAGGTTTGTCAACTCTGCCTTCTTTCCAGCTATCTCAAAGAGGAAGAGCCCGCAGTCCAGGTCTGAAACTGTTGGGGTTATTATTTGTTTCATCCTGAAAACAACAGCATCAGGCAACTGATAAAACACTGAGACAGGAGGCCTGAGAGCAGAAGTGGTAATCTTGCCCCAATAGGTATTTCCTTAGAGGGATTAGTTGGTCCCATTAGAGTTACGAAAGCAACAAACTCCTACTAAAGAGGAAAAGCCGG
>VXAL01001854.1:439513-477546 GCA_013399475.1 Chauna torquata
AAAAAAAAAAAGAAAAGTTTTTAATCCCAAAACATTTGCAGCTGCAGAAGGGACCTGAGTGTGGAATGTGTTATTCACCTTTCTTCAGGTGTTTTGTGGGCCTGCCTGCTGGTCCAGTTCGATTAATGCTGCACTTGGGCAAGGGCAATGTATTGCCTTTTCCTGGTAGCTGAGCTCTTCAGTGGCTCAGACATGTCCCAGAATTTCCATGTGTGCCAAAATGGGGACTGGGGTATTATTAAGCCCCCTCCCGGGAGCCGCCATGGGCCCAACAGCAGCTGCTCTCCCCTCCAGGGGTATCTGCAGCCAAAAAAACAGGCTGCAACGGCTCGTTGTGCGGGTGCTCACCACATCAGAAAATAACCTGTTCAGCTCCTTATCGCTTTTCTCATTCCCTCCTAATCAGTGTTGATTTACAAGCTCTTGGCTGTATGCTATCCCTCAAATGGAAAAGTGCAGAATGAACAATTTCGGTGGAGTTTGAGCTCGACATTCTGCGGCTCATACTTTGACATATGATTAGAGTGGGTAAGCAGAAAAAACAAAGCTGCAGCACCTGTTTATTGTGAGCGAGCTGTCCTCTCCACTTCAGCTTTTCTATTTATGTCCCAGCATACAACATGTCAAGCCACATGGATTAGAAATTAAACTGTAAATGAGCCTTTTCCATTTCCTGCCTAAGTAAGGATTAGCATATTTTAAAACGTGCTCAGGGGTTTTGCACTTTCTGTAATGAAACCTGTTCAAACAGATAATTGATACGCAGCCACTAAATAAACATCAAAGACTGGAGGAACAATGTTCTACCTTCTTCTTTATTTTTTTTTATAAATAAATTATTCTGCTCCCCTCGGTAAACATTTCCTGGTGACACTACCCATTGCAGTGAGCGGTCTCCATGACAAAGTTGGAGCAGGCAGAAAAGCTGACCAAGTGTCTGAGCCTGATTACGAAATACTGAAATCCACCAGGAGCATGGCAGAGAGGGGAAAGAGCATCTGAGCAGCACCTCCCATCCTTTTCTGAACAAAACTTTTGTCTGAAACATTTTTGAAAAAAAAATACTGTGGCATGGAGGAAAAGACCTCATGTCTACTTGCAGGTGGCACCTCCGAACCAAACAGGCATGGCTTTGCAGAGACACGCAAGCCGAGGACAGCTCTCTTTGGGTTTTGTCACTATTATGATACCAGTTGGATTAACCCCTTCAACCAAACAATTTTTGCAGCCCCCAGCCTGCCAGACCCCAATGCCACCCCCTGCAAATGTCTTCTGTACATGAGCTCATTCAAACAACTCAAAGGCAATTACCCAAATAACACTTCGTACCAAATAACTCAGGTTGAGCCTAATGAGTTTGTGAGTGCATGAACAAACACGATCTATCACATGGGGAACGGGGCACCTGCTGGGCCACCATGTCCTCTGCTTGGCCCAACTCCAATATTTAATTAATCTGTCATCTTTCGTTACATCGCTGTGAGGCATGTAAATATATTCCAAGTCCCACATCTAGTGAAACAATGTCAGAGCACCGACAGAAGCCTTGGCGCGTTGGTCTTGATGGTTTCTAAATATCTGTTTCAATTCAAAGGCACTTCAGCCTCCAATTAAAATGGGGTGGCCAGCCAAGATTATTAGCTTGAATACAGCAATGAAGCATTTGTTCTTCAGTTTTTTTAGGTGACAATGCGCAGAAACAGATGAATTACCATCTGACTAAATTTTAGAATAGAAATAGAAACATTACACATTTAGTTCAAAATTAAGTAACAATAATATCTCCCTTAAAAAATGAAATAACTCTAAAACTGGGCATCTCTGAAATCCCTATTAGCAGACACACAGTAAGAATCTTCCTGGCAAAGAATTAATTTCCCCCGCAGGCTGAACCCGTATGTGATGTGGCCAGCAAGCAAGGCAGGAGCTGTTTGGAGAACGGAAAAGGGTTTGTGGGCTGCAACGTTCTGTGTGGAAGCAGAGGCACAGATCATGAATTTGCAGATGTCAGCTTGCTTAGAGACAGCACACACCAGACGACAGTCGTGGCAGGTGAAAAAGCACATATTGCCTTTCAAAATGCAAAGAAAGGCTTAATGTGATTTGTGGGGGAGGTTTTTTGTTTTTCATCAGAAAGCATCTGCCACTCTGTCACTAATGCTACAGCCCTAGCTGCCGTGATCACACCGTTCACATGCGTGGCTGTGCTACCTTCATCCCCAATCTAATAGCATGAGAAACTCATGAGTGGCTTTAGGATACACTCACCACTGTTTCAAATTCTTCACTTTAAGCTAGACGGGTAGAAATTCATCCCTTTGAAAAAGAATACATGAAAGGACAATTTTCTTGTTGAAGGTGGAAAACTGAAGAGAAAGCACCAACAGACTTGGTCAGTGTCTCACAAGTTGGGCAATATCAAGCCCCACGTGCCCAAAGAACATCTGGTTTGCTAAGGTGGCACTAGACAGACCTGATAGTCATGTTGTATATAAACAGCTTTTAAATACTTCTATTAACAGTGATCCCATTTCTTCTTTCAGGAAGGAAAACATCTCTAAGGTATGTATTTTAGGTATACACAAGAAAGATACATGTTTTAAGCTCAGATAATATGATCCCATCCTTCAGAGCAATGATGTACCCTGAAAGTCTGCCCTTCAGAAACAGTTATTTCACTCGGAAATATCTTTCTCTCAGTTGTCCCTATGCACAATAAATGGAGCATAGTCTACATCCAGCAAAGCACACATGGGATTTAGGAGTGAATTACCATTTGTGGTGGTGAAGAAGCTTCAGGAGCGTACTTTCATACATCACTGACCAAGCAGCCAGTTGGAAACCCAGTAGCATGAAGAGAAGCTGAGCTACAAGGAATCCAACCATGGTGCTCTAGGGGTTTGTGCAGCATGAGCCATGACCAAAAGCCCATAAGGAATCACCACGCTATCCTGCAGCACAAGCGGACACCTTGCAGACTCATCTCTGTACCAAGTATTCCACTATCAATGCCCAGACTCATTTTTCCCTCTCAAAATAAACAAACAAACAAATAAATAAATAAAATAAAAATAAATCAAAGTGATCTGTAGATCATGTCATAACACAAATGGAAGACACACTTGGCTAGGATTGGCTTCAAAATCCTATTAATTAATAAGAATATCATCTTTTAAGTATAAACCCATGCAGCTACACTTACTAGGTTTCTAACATACAGGACAAAATAAGCACCTGCCACCAGTGCAAAGCAATTGTTTTTCCCTTATTTCCTGCTCCAGCCAACATCTGGGAAAATTAACGCTTCTTTTTTGACCCAAGGTCAAGCAAGTGTTTAAACAAGGAGATCATTTTTATTTTATACTTCTAATCACCTTAGAACTTGCCTCTCTGGAGGACGTCATGCAGACACCTATAGGATTTAGTTGAAAGCAGCAGTAGCCCAGAAGGGGTTAATCCAAGATGCAGAGGTTAAAACCTGGCTTGCTGACAGATCACACAAAAGCCATTTGGTGCGTAATGCTTTCAGTGGTTACTTAAAGGAAATTACATACAATTAATTCACCATAGCTATCTTGCTTTATGCTAATTAAATGTCTGAACAGTTATTTTAATATAAGTTTTTTGAAAACGAGCACAAGTTTAGGGTATTTCTTTTTATTAAAAAGCAACAATACCATGTTTATTACTTATGTAAATTCCCTTAATTATACCCTAACTAGGTTATCTTATTTATTGCATTTCAATCCTTCTAAGAGTCACTAGCTCTTTAATTAAGTTGAGAGAGCAAGAGGTGTCTTTTTAATTGTAAATTAAATAGACTTAAATAGACAATAGATTGCAAATGGTAGATTTACTTTTAAGTGCTATCAAGGAGCTGCTGGAAGGCCTGAGCAGGCTTTGTACCATCTGCCTCGGTTTGTCGGCAAAAAGGAAACCAGTCAAACCCTACTTTTGTTCCAGAGAGATTCCAGCACACAAATGGCCTGTCAGCCTTCCAACAGCTTTTCAATGAAAATTTAAAGTAAGACAGAGAAACAAAAAAAAAACCTCCTGTCAGTCCAGTACTGTGGTAATGCCATGAGCAGTGCAGGCAGCCTCAGAAAAAGTGAAGCTCAACTTCGAACATTGATTCCTTAAATTTTCTGTAGGAGATCTGCAGGTAGCCATCACATGGACTGCCACAGTTCACCCAGTACCAGTAGACCAGACCACAGCAAGTTCACCTTTTTGTCCACAACTTACATCCTTGCTTTAAAAAGATCTCAGAGATGCTCTGAATTATAGATGCCCTGAAAGATGCACATTCTTATATGCCTATATGATATTGTTGGCATCAGCTGTGAGACCAATGAATCAGATACATTTACATACATAGAAATAAATTATTGTTAAAAGCCATTACTGTTAATCATTACCACTAATGTCCCGCTATTGCCACAAAGACAAGCAGGACTATTATTCTGAACTAGGGCAAAGTGTATACCATGTATGTGCTTTTACTTCCAAATTAGAAGTCAAATTGATCATCTATGCCATTAGGAGTTATGGCTCATGGAATTTTATCATTCCTATAATGCGCTGTGAAAATGCAATAAGGGAATAAAACAGAACGGCAACTTACAGTAATTCTTTATGAAACGCAACAATATTGAATGTGTCTAGCGTGTATTGATAAACAGATCTATTGTAACAACCAGTGGATATTATGATCACACTAGTGTTTATCTTCATACGGCCAATTTTCTTCATGGTACATTGGGGAAGCCGGATGCACAAATCCCATTAACCTAAATGGGAAGTGAGGGCAGACCCATGCCTGGCGTAAATCAGTGTACCTTCTCAAAGTCAGCAGGCCTACAGCAACTTACACAGGCTCAGACACATTCCTTGGCATCTCCTCCTTCAGACTTCACATCTCAGAGTAACACAGACAGAAGGTAGCACTGGTGTGAATTGGGAACACCTTCGAAGTTTACTGAACGGTGTTAAAATGAATACATACGTTAAAATATCACAGTTTAAGATATTTCTAAATGTGTTCACTTGATTTAAAGAAACGTTCTGCCTGAGAGGGATGGATAAGCTTCAGGGAAATGTTCCTATTTCTGCCTATCAGGACATAAATGAACCCTTACCTCAGGAGGCACACAGTGCATATACAGTTTTGCCTGTGAAGGGCTCATACACTCTCTCAAGGAAGATATGGCCAAGCAAAAACAGTCAAGAGCAGACAGACACTGTGCACAAATCTATTCCTCGGCATTTATTGCACAGTGGATTTTCTACCATCAGCACCCATGGAGATAGGGGTGGGGTAGGGGGGTGGGGGAAGTATTTTACAGTGTTTTACAAATTATTTTCCGAATAATTGCTGACTCTTCATAGCTCTAGTGAGCAATGAGGGCCCATCTCTTTGGGCTACTCACTGTAGAGATTTCTCTGTAGCACTGTGAGGAGAAGCAACCCAGTGACGACTTGTTAACATTCACAGCCACACAAATAAATGGACTACTAATCATAGCAGACAAACAAAAGATCAACAACCTTGACAATGTGTCTTAATTCAGCAGTAAATGTAGCATCTGCCCTGTAGAGAAAAGAAGCTATTGCTTCATAGATGTTTATATAGCATCTAAAACAGAGAAGTTTTCAGGTTGAGAAGTAGTGGTGCCTGGAAGCATTGCTAATGGAAGACCCACATGAAATATTGGTGCTAATGAAAGTGGAGGCATTTTTCTGAGACTTCTGGAGGTATAATGCCCATGGCTGGAGAAAGCAGCCCTGTCCACACTTGTCTCTCTCTCCTCTCAACACTCCCCAAAATCCAGCCTTTGCCCTTCCCTAAGGAAGTACTGTGGCTGGCATTGCCACAATGCTGGCACTTACCTACCCCGGCATAGGGACACTGTGGGACAGGGCTGGGCCAGCACTCATGGATGTGTCCCACCACCATTCTGACCTGGACAGTGTTTTCTACATGTCCATAAAAGGTGATATTGCGTTTTCTAGCCTTTCTTTTTTTTTTTTTNAGTGTTTGAGCTCTTATTTGGGGAGGATTCTGAAAAGGAAAAGACGAGTGCTCTGTTAGACATGCGATTTTCAAGCTGACAGTTTCCCTTTCATTTTAAGGAGCTGAAAAACATTTCTAGTGTCAGACAGATTGAGTTTTAACAACATGACAAACAGACCCATTTGTTGATCTCAAGTCCTTGCTATCCATCTTCAATTAACATGGTAAAAAGGTGGCTTGCATCCAGTGTCAGACATTTGTATAAGCAGCACATGCCCTCGCAGTTGGAATCAATGCTTGCCATTGATAGATTGGGAAGGATAATTTATGGTATGACACTGGGCTCACACAATCAGAGAAAATCAGATGCCTTGTGAGAATCTCTCTCTCTCTCAAAATCCAAAAGTCCCTCTAAGATTTATAGCAAGGAAAGTAATCATGATATTATAAGGGAATATAAAAAAAATTTACTGTGAATAACCATGAAAAAGTGCAGCCGATTTTGGAGCCAGTATAGAGCACCACAGTGAAGTTACTAACGCAGATGTGCCAAGGCCATTTCTGTCCAGGACCTGTTCATGACAGCCATTCTGATTTGATTTCTCTCTTATTTCCTGATAAAATTAGGAGTGGCTGGTTCTAATTTAAATCCTCCTTACAACATGTGAGTTTTCACATAACAAGAAAAGAAAGACAGACAACCAAGTACATTTCACAAGAAAGAAAATAACTCTTATCGGGAATGTTTTGGGTTTCGCACAATAAAAGCCTGTGCAGAAGCCTGGGGAGCTTTGTGCAAACCATATGTGCAAAGTACAAATACTAGAAGAATGAATATCATGCACTGTAATCTAGATAGTGACAGTGCAGATTGGAAAGATGATTTTAATGGTACTATCGACTTCAAAACAACAACTGCAGCTTAAAAGCCATTTAAGATTAAGGTTCTTATTTAATAGTTAAAACTGAAAATAGCCAAACTTTTCTGGTGGAGTCAGCAAATTCTGAAATCTTATTTATTTTCAAAGACCTGAGGGCTGCTCAGATAATTGGAAAGAATGCAATAGTCTAGTAACCTGTAGCAGCACAGAAGTGACAAATGCATACTCTAAATCCAGATTTTCTGACAAAATAACTGTTTCTCCCTCTCCAAGCTCAGATAATTCAGGAAAACTTAGTTAGCAAAAACTGTCCTCCTTTTTTTACAATAGCAGTGACTTAACAAACATTTTAAAATTAATATCAAATCAAAATGGTGTTTAGCACATACACTTGCCAACTGTCTTATACAGCAAATTGTGCCATCTGAATATTCAAACATCCCTGTTTTTCTCTGTATGCAGAAAATAAAATTTCAGACCAAAACATTTTTTGCAGAGTCCAAGAGATGCTCATTAAACCAGCACTCCCAGTCACCAGTGCCCAAGCTGACAGCAACTCTCCCTTCAGGATCAAATCCTGCCCTGCTCCATCCTGCCCCACTGAGCTACCCTAAGGTCTCTGGGGATGATGTACCACTTGCTCAGGGGGTGCCAGTCTCCTCCTCACCATTCAGCAACCTCATCGGGTCAAGTAAATATTACTATTCTGCAACGGATGGCTACAACTGGTGGAAGGCAAATAAACCTACAGAACAGCCCTATGTAGACCCAAATCTTTTGATGCACATGCTTAAGTATTACTGTATGAACATAACTTTGGCCAAGGGTCCATCTGACCCTGCACCCTGTCTCCAATGGCAGCCATAAGCAAACACACAGAAAACACGAAGAACAGGATGAGTATAGAAGAACTTTTCCCCAAGTAACCTCCATGCCTCTAGCTACTTTCAGCCAAAGGGATTTCCTGAACCTGTTAATCATAGAACTGTAGAATCACTTATGTTGGAAAAGACCTCCAGGATCATCAAGTCCAACCATTAGATCATCAAGTCCAACCGTTAATATTTCTAGTTATTCAGTGGCCTCCAAACAATCTCTCATCCAATCACTTAGTTGCTTCTGAAAGAAATTCTGGACAAAATTCAAGAAAGCAGATACTAAGCAGGCAGACTGAAGCAAAGCTTGGCTGAGTGCAGAGTAGTACTGACTGAGACCCTTGAAGATACGTGGCAAAACCATGAAAAGCATAAATTGAATAAAAGAGAAGTTTGCAGTCTGGGTTCCTTGCAATGCGAAGAGCTGGCTTGTCTTCAGAACTTGTGGTATTTTTAGACCAAAATGAAATGTAAGTAGAAGCACTAACCCCATTCAAAGAAGCACACTGTCAGAAGTATCAAAAGCAATACCAAAGTGACCAGTTCAAGCTACAGAACAATGATAAAATGTAACTTCTGCTCACATTTAACTAATAAAGGCTTCCAACACCTATTTAAGTGAAAGCAAAGGAACATTGACTCAGCACAATGGAGAAAAGCTCCCTCCAGTGCACCACTGGACCTCTCCAACCAGTTCCTCACTACCCTGGCTTCCCTAATTCAAGGTGCATTGCAACAGCTGGTGTAAACAATACTGTTATTGCTTTTCTTTCCCCCTTTAAGTCCTAACTGCATTGTCTGAACTTATCCTTCCATCAGGAGTTATTAATAAAAACGTACTAGTGAAAAACCTTGTTTCTACCCTATCTTACAATACTTAACAGAGCTCAACTGAACACTTAATCTGAACCATGGTATCAAGTCATGCTGCGTCACCATATAATAAATTCTTATAAATTGCGTAATTAAAATAAACAACAGGCTATACATCATGCAGACAGGACAAACTATTCAAGTCAGTTTACTGATATTACATACCTAATCCCCAATTTGTCTTGTCTCAGTGGTTTGGTTTAACTTTCAAAGGCACCTATTATCAGATTGCTCTCACTGAATTCAGGTGCAGTCCCTACAGCAGAGCATTTAAGTTAGTTTTGGGTAACTCCATTTAAAAACCTAGACATCACCAATTAATTTTGGATACAAACAAGCTATGCCTCCTATTTCCTTTCTGCAGAAGGGAATTCATATGGTTGGCAGCTTTAATTATCACATAGTAATTACGGAAAATTCCTTCTTCCAAAGATGTGACCTTTCGAGAAACTCAGAATTTCAGATTTATGAGAACTTGCTGCGCAGACTACTTCATGGTCATCACAGATCCTCCTATTTTAGACACACGATTTCCTTTCCTTTTACTGCTTCCATTTGCTTCCTTTCACTATTGGAACAGAGTGGTGTAGCTGCGATTTCCTACGACCTTGAGGGTCTCCAAAACCCTGTACAAACTGCACATCAACATGTCTCCTCACTGGCTACACCTACTACTAGGTCTGGGCTCATGCTGAGCCTGCTCCTGCCCCCTTTTTCTTTTAGGATGTTACCAACCAATACGAAACAGGTGTAGAAGCAGACAGTGACAGGTGGAAAGAGATGTCATTTATTAAGATGCTGCTGAAAAATAATGAAACCTATTCTCTGCTTTCAGTGTGTGGCTGGTAAGTGGGAAAGCAACCTGGCTCACGACTCAGCTATGTGTCTGAAACGCCCCCACAGTTGGTTCCCTGCAACTCCTTCCTGCTAGACGGCTGTCGTGGGAGCTGCCACTCATGAGGCAGCTTAAAGAGCAGTTGGGGATGTGCATTTGTTGGACTCGGGTCAAGGCTAGGAGAGCAAGTGGGAGACGGAGAGGGAGGCTGAACGAGTGCCAAGAAGCAGGGGTACTATTATCCCACGAAAGCAGGACATTCACCACCAGCTTTTGTAATGCCACTGGGGTTGAGTCAAGCTGTCTCTCCTTCTGAGATTTATAATCCATAAGCCATGAATAGGCCAAGGAGCTCATTGTCCTGGACAACTACGTTGCCCCGAGCGAGGAGGAGGCACGTCGCAAATGAATGAGGCACAAAGTCCAAACTCAGGGGAAAGCCAGGGCTCACATCATGTTACTTGGTGCCGTGACATAAGTTATGGGCGAAGCACTGCAGTGTTTTTGCGTCTCCCTGGTGCTAGTTTGCTCATTAAGCAGAGACAGAAATAAAACTCTTTTTCAACCCTGGAGGTGAATGGGGGGAACTTCTAAGTCCTCCATGAAGCTGAGTGCATCATTATGCTAACTTTGCCTTGCATTTTTGACAGGAAAACAACAAAAATACATGACACACAATTTTGCTTTCCCTTAAGAAGCAACTCACAGATGCAGTTTTTAGTTCAGTCTTTTAAAGTTACTTTTTCTCCTCATTTGTGGCATGGATGGCTCCCCACTAGATACAAAGAGGACCTAAACAAAATAGTTCTGTAAATCCTTTTCTTCTGCTGCTAACACAAAGCTCCTATCTAAGGAGGATAAACTCAACTCCTCCATTTGCAAGCCCTCCTCTCCTCTCTGCAGATATCTCTAGTAATTATGCTTAGCTTCATCTTTAAAGCCCACCTGCCATCTGGATGAATCGAGATTTAGCGTGATGGTTCATGTGCTGTGGGTAGCTGAGGAACCAAGGGGAGATTGGGTGCTGCATGGGAACGTGAATGCTAGCTCATCAGGAATGGAGCTAAGCCTTGGTGAGACAAGCTAAGCATTCAGGATGGATGTGCAGCGTGGGAGTCCAGGCATGGCTTGGTCAGAAATAGCTCCCTTATCTGAGTAAGGTGGATAACAGGGGCAGGCAGCTTTGCAGGGAGCAGTAGACACAAGGGAAAGATGTTTTGTTAGAGGCTGATCTCCAGGACAGTAAAGTTAATAAAGAGACAGCCTTTTAGGGAGCTTGGGATCTGATTTCTACTTGCCCCAAAGGGTCACCTCTCATGCAACAAGGAGAGTGCAAGAGACTGAACTGGTGGCACCACTGTGCCAAGTTACAGCTCTGCAACCAGCAAGGGAAACCCATCCTTGTGCACTCCAGCTTGGTAGCATGAGCTCCTGTCCCACCTGTTCACATCCAGCTCATAGCATTTTCCACCTGGGCACCAGCACCACACTCAAAATTCATTGGCCTTGTTTTGCAAAGACAGGGGCACCCGGACTTGGTGGAGAGCCCCTGGTGCTCCCTTCCCATAGTCAAAGCAGGGTGTGTTTTGTGTCACATGGCATGACACGAGAAAGTAGCACCACATCTGTGTAAGCAAGGAGATACAGGCAACAGCAGAGACTTGCTGTGTTACAACACACGTCTAAATATGAGAACAAAATGTTTCAATTACAGGTGTAACAGCTGGCACTTACACCAGATCCAAACAAAAAAAAAAGCAAGCAAGCAAAAAAAAAATCAAACAAATTAAGGCAAACTGACCAGGCAAAACACATTTACTTGTGGGAGCGCATTTTGCAGTTTTTATGGATATGGGTAGACTTTAAGAAAGGCCAGCTTAGACTCTTCGGCACAACACACAAAATAAATACACGTTCAATCAAGAATCAAGTACAAAAGGCATCCATAAAATTTCATTAGCAGTACTAAAACTACTAACAGCAGATTGAGGGACTCACAGTTTAGGGCTACCGTGGCACTTAGAAACGAACTCTTCATTTCATCTCCATCACAGGCAAAGATTTCACCCAGCAGTTCCCCCATTTTGCCTAAAAACTTGCACAGACCTAGACCTACTATTTTCAAAGTAACAAGTTGTCTGTATTTGAAGATTTGAAGTCCATAAAGGTCCATTGCATTTTCTGGGAAACTGTTTTGATGATTAACGTATGCCTACTAAAAAAAAAATAAAAAAATAAAAAAAGTATACCTTGTCTCCATGTTGAGCTTCCCTAGTTTCAGCTTGCAGCTCCTAGCTCTTGTTACACAGTTCCTGTCAATTAAAAAAACTTCTAGGATCTGGTAGCTTCTCTTCCAGTGAAGTATGTATGAAGTACATACACCACAGTATCATGCTGCCTTTTAGTTTTCTCTTGATTGGTTTCAATCCCCAGCACTCCTGGAGAACTTCACCAAGGGAGATTTATGAAGAACCCTACTGACTTTTGCCAAGAATAGGACTTTCCAGTAAGAATGACCACATACCAGCTACTTTCTTTCTCCACGAGGAGAGGAGGCCAGTCTCGGAGCCATGTTTCCACTTAAGAGATAACAGGTCACAGGAGGATTTGGAAAAGGGATTTTTTAGGAGAAAAGCTCAGGCCTATGTCCTAGCCCACCTTGAGCTATGGGGTATGGGGGACAAGGTTTGGGGAAGGGACAAAACAGAGAAAACCAAAAAGTGGCAGTGTAGAGAGGAGAAAGAGAGAAGCAGATGAAGTCTAGGAAAGACTTATTTTAGCACATGCAGTCAGGCAGCCTGAACTCCACGTGCCCCAAATGCAGGGCTGTTGACTGCTCTGGGGTGCGATGGGGGTCACAGGTTTTGTTTTCATCTGACATCCATCCTTATCTGAAGGAACCTTTGCAGTGAACATTGTATCAAACCAATATATTTCAGCAAAAAAGTTGTTTTGACAAATCGTTACTCTGCAGTGAAAAAATACCACCATTCAGAAAAGTTTTCGAAACAGCTCTTATCTAAACATGATAGCAAAAGCCAGCTACTCAACACTTAAAAACTGTTAAATAAAAAAAAAAAGGTCGATATTACACTTCCGATCAAGCCTTGACAAAAACATTCCTTTACATAAATTAGCACACAATCCACATTTGCCAAGGCAAAAACATTCTATTATTTTCGAAAACAGGGTGAAGAAAATACAAAAAAATTCTGAAATCATTTATTGCCAAAATAATGCTGTTTCTTGTGTTGTCTGAGGGGCATGGCTCATCAGCTGGTGGAGAAGACGCAATGCAGTTTTCCAGTGATCGTCACAGAGCTGAAGAGCATTATGCATTGTCCTAAAAAGAAAAACAAAACCAAAAAACAGCCTGGAGAATTAAGCACCTCTGTGCTTTCAAGTCTGCAGTAGTCTGATTTACAGGCTTTAACAAGTGGGCAGTGATGCCTACAAGTGTTGTTGAAGCCTTTAGGGTGGTGCAGGATGCCTTGTATTAAGGTGCCCAAACATGGATTTGGAAAATTAGTGGCGCCCACCTGTTCTGCAAACTCCAGCCACAAAATCCAGATCACATTGTGGTAGTCCTGCAGGAAAAACAAACAAAAACAAAAACAAAAAAAAAAAAGGCAAAAAATTTGATTTGATGAGCACCTCTGTCTATCACTAAGCCTGACACTTCTGCACAGCATCATTTATCACAGTCCTCTTTCATCCACGCCCTTTGTGCTCTCAGGCTCCCAGCCACACAACATCTGATCAAATTTTGTTTTCTATTTGCAGTAACTACAACCAACCCAACTGCAATTTTTCTGTGCTTGTGTGGCCTACTGATACTGGGATTTCCTAAAAATCATTAGGAAATCAGACACTAGGATCGCCATGAAATATTACCTGATTTGGCAATCTCTACCATTGTATCTCAAATTGACCTTCTGAGACTTTCTTCTCACACCCACACTGGAATAGGCAAGCCATGAACCAAGACATGCTTGAATTTTGCTGCTTCCCAAGCACTCATTTTGTTCAGGATGGATTTTCAAAACCCTTCCCCACATTAGGAGCCTATTATCATTTCTGGACGTGACTCTGTATCACTGGACATTGGTTTCTCACAGAACAAGTCAGAGGGGTGGTATGTGATCATTTAAAGATGCTCCCAGGGGCCAAACTCATTTTGCAAAAGCAGGGAAGAAAATTAAGTCACATTAATTTTTACTGACATGAGTTAATTTATGGAGATTTAAAATCATGAATGTGAAAAAGAAAAAGGATAAAAGGATACAGAATTAATGTACAAGCTCTGCTATAGCTAAATCAAGGTAATGAACTGGAAGTCATGTTTACTGGACTCTGTTTTCACTTGTGCCCCATGCAGGGTTGCAGGGCCACCTTCCACAAGGTACTTTCTGCTCCCCATTACCATGCAATAGCCATAAATCCTATCTCCCCTTAGACTAGAAACAAGAGCAGGAATCATCTCAGCATGCTTGTACAGCATGGAGCACAAAGGCATCCTGCCTGGTTTAGACAACGGTGGAACAATTATAAACAACAGCAAAAAACTCAGTGCCGTGTCCCGCAGCTTCTCCCAAAAGCATCAACAAATGCAAAGGAAAAGACCCCAGGATTGCTTGTAAAAGCATTAGTTTCCAGCACAGAGTACTCCTCAAGGCCAACAAGTATCCGCCAATTTAGAAGCCTGCCTTCCTCCAAACCTTGCCATGGGGAGCAGTGCCTACCATGGTGCAAGACACTTTGGTCTTTCCCAGGGGAAATCCTGTTTTTTCTCCCCCAAAGCAAGCACCTGGTATCTATTCTCAGTGAACTTAAGTCCTTCCAGACCCAAAAAGGTAAAGAGCCTGAATTAACTGATCCTCACCTATGGACTTCCAAGTGCAAGAGCAAGAAGGATATCATCCAGTGGTAGGTGGAAAGGGTAGAGATTTGTTTCTAAGCTCAAAGAGTGTAAATCTACTTTCTTGATCTCTTTTGGCTCTAACTCCCCTGCCACTATGAGCTTGCTTTCTACCTTGGGAGCCTTTTTATTTTTTTTATACAAATCTCATGAGATCACTGTGCTAACAGAAAGGATTTTTACTAAAACTAGCAACTCACAGTAGTGTCATAAGAGTGAAAAATGTCAATTTACAGAGCATGAAAGTGAGGATGAAGGGTGAATTGGAGGCAATTACAAAATGTTGATTTGACAGCAAAGGAACAACTTTTGAAGGAAAGAATAATATAAGGCTGACAAACACAGAAAGAAGAAAAAGCATGGTAAGCATGAGCTTACCGAAGACAAATCATAGAAGAATTAGTTGGTAGCTTTCTCTAAAAAGACAACTCACTTTCTAGATAAAGGACATGCAAGAATGGAGTCTATTCAAACTTCAATAAAGCATTGGTTAATGCCACAAAGGAAATATTCAAAATGGAGAAAATGGGGATTAGCAGAGAGACTGAAAGCAGCTAAGAAATCATCTAAGAGGACAGACACCAACAGATTGCACTGGGGAGGGATGAACCAGTCTGGAAGCTAAAAAATGGTTTGGGGAATAATTTTCTGTATTATTTAAATTAATAGCCTCTACGTGACTTTTGGAGAGTGCCGATGTGATTTGCTGATGATACGAACCGCCATCCCGTCGTAAAGTTAGAACATTTTGCAGACAAAATTAGCTGGGGGAAGCCTCAGGGATGGAGCTGAGCAGGGTCCATGTTGGTAATTTGGAATTGCTGACAAAAAAAATCACTTGGTCCTTCAAATCACGGCTGAAGAAGGCTCTGGAGGATGGGCAGATAGTGAAATGGTTATGAAGCAGCAGTCTGAAGGTGCAGTGAAAAAGCCAAATCTGTGCAGCTGACAGTGAATGACGGATGGGACTGACATGAGGTGGGCACTGCACAAAGGCAGGGGAGTGGGGAAAGGTATGGACTAGGGCTACATGAGTGACAAGGCTAGCGGCCAGCCCAGTTTAGGAGAAGAAACTAAAATAACTTCCTACTTTTTGTGTAGCAAAACAAAAGTTGAGAGGGTCCACAGCTTCTCCTCATACTTATCTCACAGAAAAAGCCAAAGGTTGCTCTTTGAACCAGTGTTAACACAAGCACGGCTGGATCTATCCCCACCATAAATGAATTCAGCCCGAAAGCATGACAGTTTCTAAAAGGAAAGGTGCTGATGTCTTGCAGACCCTTGCAGTAGGAATAAATGGTGTTGTAATAGACACAGATGGGGAAAGCAAGGATTGCACCTTTCTTCCCCGCTGCAGCATATCATTTTTCTTAAACTGTGGAACCAGAAGCACTGCCTCTCAATTCTGAAATACAGTGAAACTGTGACATGACTTTCTCCAAACATCTTTAAACAATGAAATTATTGATTGTTTTAAACTCACGTTCCTGAAGACCAAGAAAGTTTTTCTCCTGTATTACACACGGATATTTAAGCCAAGAAAAAATAAAAGCAAAGTATCAATGTGAAGACTTTCAAGCTTCTGTAGAAATGACTACATTGATACAATTAAGGCTGAGGCAACCTGTGCCAGCAATTGCTCACACAACCACTCAAAGCTGAGGAACATGCTGCTAAAAGGGGAAAATCTCTCACAAAACCATTGCTCCCTTGCTGATCCCTCAGTCCTGAGCCACCCTGGGAGCCCTGCAAAACACTGTCCAACAGTGAACGTGAGAACAAAACTGATAGCTGTAGTGGGAACTGGAAAACGTAAAACTCAATAAAGATATTAGTCTTATGGAGCAATATAATCTCTGCCCCTTGCTAACCTTGCTGTGGTTCACAGGCTATAAAGGACCTGGATCTCATTTTCCTCCAAGAGAAAAGACACATCACCATTTCTCCCTTTGCCAACGCTCCCGCTATGCTATAAGTACCAGCCTATAGTATATTATTTTCTTTCAAAGATATTCTAACTAGTACACATCCAATGGAACTTTCGGTAAATGTTCTTAGCTTTAAAATCTAACTTCGAGAAGGGCTTTTGCACCCAAAAACATACTACTTTTTAAAAATATATTAGCTGGCTTAACAAAAGATGTACTTAGTTGCCAGCATCCTTGGACAATCAGACAGTACTGCCAAGACATTCAGGCTGCAGAAGGTGATCTCTTGGGGTGTGCAAACTGAAAAAGCCGCAGGGTCATCCAGACAAAGATGCAGAATATGGCTGGAGTTTCCTCATTTATCCAAAAATGCCCAGCCGCTTGGTAGAAAAGTTTTGAAGTTCCAGTCGTCAGATTTCCAGTAGTTCAGATAGGCTTTTACAGCAAAAACAGCTTCCTCCCATTACAGAGTATAGTAACTCCTCCAACGCTGTACGCATACACCGACTTTAAAATAAACCAATAAAAAGTGAGACAGCTAACAAGAAAACTCAAATCTAGTGTTTTGAACTTCACCTCTCGGGAAAGATTTGGGTTGCTTTCAAACTTGCAGTAATAAAACAGAGTAATAATCCTCCTTGGATGTGTAAGGCACAGCAGAAGCTTCAGATGCCAGCACTCATTTCCTGCTTCATCGCATAGGCATTGCTTCATTTCTTGTTATTTATGAAATTTCTCCCCACACATTTTGATGGTTTCCTCATGACCAAGTCTGCAGAGGAGCTGGTAAAAATGTTCTGACTCAACAAGTCATCCTCATGAAATATGAAGTCTCAAAGAAAATAAATAAATCAATTTCTGTCCAAGAAAATGTCACTTTTGACAGGATGTTCAGATTTTTGATTGATTAACTCAAAAATACTCATAAACAAATTCTGGGGACTTTCTGTCTTCAAAAAACTGAAGAATAGAAAATTGAGGTTGTTTTCCTTTTACATGTTTGTATCTGGACAGAATCGTGGAAGGCCAAGAGAAGAAGGGGAAGCACAGACTAACCCGCCTCCCTCAAAATGGGTTTCAAGCTAATCTTGACAGAAGTTAGAGGAGGAAAATTAATTATCAGTAACTTGGAACACTCTGAAATTTCCACTGTTAACCACTACAAAGGCACAGAATTAAATGGATCCCACTTATTACACTATCCATTTTCCAACACTGGGTAAGTATTGAAAAGGTGTGTGAAAAGGTAAGCAGCAAAACAAAGACAAGTATGAATGTCTACAAATTTCACTAACAGCAAAGAAAAAACAGAGGGTGAACATAGCAAAGAAAAAACAGAGGGTGAACATCTCTAAAATTAAAGGACACATAAGATAGCAGGAATGGGATGTCTGGGGAGAGGGAAAACACCAGTTCCTCCATTTCTCCTTCCCTTTCTGTACACACACATTTAAACAAGCAACAGAGATGCACCTAAGAGCTCAACAGAAGATGTGGCTGTTAAGTTACAACAGAGTCCCTGTGTCCTGGCTTCATTCAAAACTACGACCGAGCGCACACCCTTGAAAATTCATACATGTATGACATCATTGTCATATACAGGGCAGAGATACCTACTGATGCTAATTCTTGGGGATGACGAGAAAAAAATCTGCTTTTCTCTATGGCACAGCTTGGGATTTTGGGACATGTCATTTCTGGGTATGCTGTTTTGCCAGGTTAGAACTGCTCAGTCACCCACCAGTTAAACCTGGATCAATACTAAGAGAGATTTACTGCTTGCCTCAGTGCATAAATCTGCAGTGATTAGAGTATGTATTGGAAAATCTGGCACTTAGAGTGGAGTTTTTCTTCTTTCCATTGAGGAAGTAAAAATTTTCCCCAAAATACCTTTAGCCTACTTTTCTTAAGTTTATTGTGTAAATGTACATATATTTAAATTTCAAAAACCTTTGTTAGTTCAGTTTGGGAGCACAGATTGTTTGCAAGCAGCTGGAGATATTGGATAGCCAAAAAAAAAAAAATCAAACTAAAGATAACCAAGGATTGAACCAAGCAGTCGGTGCACATCGAACATGGATTGCCATGTTGTAACTTCTCTTATTGGACAGATAACATGGCCTCCTGCCCCCCGAAAAGCTGGATGGAGTGGCAAAGCATGC
Organism: Chauna torquata; assembly: GCA_013399475.1. NCBI lineage: Eukaryota > Metazoa > Chordata > Aves > Anseriformes > Anhimidae > Chauna > Chauna torquata. The sequence continues at coordinate 457,999 of VXAL01001854.1, forward strand.
TCAGAAAGTCCCTTACCCACAGTGCTGCCAATACTACCCTTAGTGAAACCGGGATGCAAATTGCAGGACTGAAAAGAGTTGAGTGAGAAGTAACTTTCCAAAAATAACAGAAAAATGGGGAGGGCTCAGTAAGCAAATCCAACAGGCCTGAGAACAGATGTGAAAGGAAGGTAATATTTGTCCAATGTGGACACTGTTTGAAGTTCATGCTTTCAAAAGAGCTCAGCTGCTCTTCTCAGTAGGAATTGCAGGGAGCTGAGTCCTCTTGGAAATCTGGCTCCTGAAGCCACAGTAATAAAAATAAAATAAAAAAGAAGCATATTTTCTTGTGTGCTTTAGTTTTACTACTGATTTCATGGGAAACGCATTTAGACCAGTCTGGACATTTTTTACTTTTTTTCCAATTCCTACACTTTCTCTTGCCATCTAAAGGTCTGCGGCACTGGCAGGAATTTTTCCCTTGACAGCAACTTGGGTCTGGATGAGGCTTTCCATTTTCAACTCTCTCTGCTATTATCTTCCCACGGAAATACAGAGTCTTACATTTTCAGTTAAGCCAGGCATATAAGCAAGGGTGTTATCAAGGAAACAAACAGATTTTCCCGCTCTCTTTTCCACCATGAGAAGACCTAGGTAGATCTCCATCCCTTCGCCTACAAAAGGGTGGTTCACTACTGCTAGCTGGTCTCAGCTCATTGACAACGGAAAGTCAGGAAAAGACCACAAAGCAGCTGACCAAAACCTCCCTCCTCTTAGTTTAACCAGTGTGGTCCTCTGCAGATGGAGAGGAGGTCTTCGCTGACATATTAACTTCCTTCCTGCTCCAAATCACTCTTAAGAGTTAACTTTCTCTGCCCAAACTACAAATTAACATGCTGAAAAGACTGACTCTGATGGGATGGAAACGCCAGGTTTATCTACTGAGCCCCAAATGCTATTCCCCAACATATATTTGCAAACTGGCAGTTGCATAAGAGCAAAAGAAGCCCTGAGAAGTGCGTGTGTGATAATCACAGCGTAATCACTGCTGATGAAACTTGATGTTCCTTCCATAATCGCTGTAATTTTAAGTGAATTGAGTGCCATTTAAGTGACAAGAGTGTTATGATGGATGAAATATATGCTTCCAAAGTTACATCAGCGTCTTTGACATTCATGGCATGGAATGCTTAGTGGCATTTCATGTTTGTAAATCTTTAGAAATAAGTTAAATATGTTAATTACCACTGGAAAAATCTCTCAAGCTGAAGTACTCAATGACTGTGTCACGGTTGTCGCTAGTGCCACATTCACTTCTTCCTATTCACTAAGCAAGCATGACGTCTTAGGTCAGTGATTACACTCCAGATTTGCATTTGTTTTGATGTTAGCCCTTCCAGGTAAGTCAGTAAGCTGGCACCCAGCTCACACCAGCTGCTTCTCCCCTCACCAATATTTTGAGCACCCCAACCTGCTGGCTCGTCCTCTTGCACGCATGGGCCAAGCACGGCAGGCAGCAGGTTTCAGCAGAGATGCACAGAAAAGCAGCCCCAGCCTGACCGCTGTGCCAGCAGGCTCAGCAAGCAGGGCATGGGCTGCTGTCCCCTCTCCCATACACATTGGCTCATCTCTGGCTGTCACATAGGACAAGGATCCAGGACCACAACCAGTGAAATGGCTATGGTCCTTTAATCCAAGCTCAAAAAATGAGGATCAAGAACGCAGGCACACTGAGCATCATCTGACAGTGGTCTGTGACATATCGTAGTCAGTACCGGTGACAGGATGAGGCTAGTATTACTGACGGCATCACGTTACTGTCAGGTTCGAGGCACTGTTTCCTGCATACAGGCAGAGAAGGAGAAAAATCATCCACTAGTCATCCCTTGAGGAAGTGCTGCCCATTTCTGCCCTCCTACCGCTGCAAACCCTAGACAGTGGATCTACCCCCCAAAGACGTTTCCTGCCTAGAAATAAAAATAAGATTTCTTCAAGTGTAACGTGAGATAGTTGCTCTGAACCAGGAACAGAAGTTATCAGAACAGGGCAAGTGATCAGAGTATTAAATAATTCAGCAATGTATTCACTTTTTGGCATCTCGGCAACAATTTCAGAAATTATCCATGTGAGATTCCTGCAAGAATTGCAGGCAATGAACAACAGGAATGGTAGGTCAAGGCAATTGACTTCTTTAAAACTTAAAAAGTCCTGACTGAAAATGACTTGGGATATTATTTAATCATCTTAAAAACAGGTAAAAATATCAAAATGAAGTAGAACTTTTTGTAGATTAAACCTTCACAGACCCTTGGCAATTACTTTCCCTCCCCTCATTACCAGCTTCTTTAGAAGGCAAAATTACTCCATTTTACAAAACTGGCACTCCCAACTTCTTATTTTTAAGTAACGGCAAAGATCGCTAAGAGCGCACTAGCTGGAGAGTGGAGGATATCTCACTGGCAAGTCAGACTGCTAATTCAACTCTTCCTTTCCTTGAGCTTTCAAGAAACTACCCTCAGCAGCATGGCACAAGACCACCCCAATCTCCTACCAGGGTGAGGAAAGTCAGGACAGAAAGCCATAATCCAATTCAAAGCAGCAGATCAGGCACTGACCAGAAACACGGCTCACCAAAGCCAGCCCACAGCACTGCCACACAAAGTAACCTGAAACTTATGAAATGAACTATTAATTAATGAACTATTAATAAGTTAATGTACTTGCTCCATTGTCATAACTGTCATCAGTTGTTAATTGCAAAGTATGAGCTGTGATTCTGATTTTTGTGAACTGAGCTGAAAGACCCACTTGCCAGCAGCCTCATTAAATTCAGGCAGGCTCCGGGCAGGCAGAAGAGCCCAGGCACGTGGCCTGAACCACGGACAAGACGCCTGATACAGGACAGTGACTAAGAAGCATCCTAGTTTGGCAATGAACACCACGTGCTTTGCTTTGAACTTGAGCCCATTCCTAATTTTAAGCATACGCTCAAGTGCTATGCCAAATTAAAGCCTTAAATCCCATCCTGCAAACTCTCAGGCATGTTACATTAAAGCAGCTTCATTGACATTGAGAGGATTTTTGTAACCTGAGGTAAACTACTCATGAGGATGTTTGTAGGATTGGGTCCTACACAATTCTAGGCCAACGAAAGATTCGTAATGCTGATATTGCGTTCAGAATATTTCCTTTGTAGGCTGAACCCATTTCCATCAGATATAGACCACATTTTACGAGGAAAGTATTGGCCACTTTGATATGAAGAAAAACCCTCTGGGCTGTATCATTCCCTGTAATAAAATAAACTAAGATAGAAGTGAGATGGAAACCTGGAATCAGTAATGCGACCAAGCTGCACCATAAAAGCTATTTACAGGCTTGAAATAATCAGATCAATGTGTAAGTCAGAAAGTTTTGCAGTTAAAGGCACAGATTTCAAAACCAGCTACACACCAGAGTCAGCAAGAGGTTCCTAAATGAGCTCCGGCCCCATTTTAGGCTCATGTAGGAAATGAGGAGATTACTGTACAAGCTCGGTACTGTGTCCTCGTGGCTCCTGGTGCTTGGCATGGCGGCTGCTTAATGCTGAGCATTTCTGAAGACCCAAAGGGGTCTGAAATGTCAGTCTGCGAACATTTTCCCCTACAAAAAACACCCCTTCATCTCCCGGGTACAGTATCGCCCCATGCAGCTGGCAGGCAGCCAGATATATTTGGCTCTGATGGAGCTAATAGGAAAGAAAAACGTTCCTGTTGAAGGTTGTCACCTCTAACGCAACCCTGTCTTCATTTGTGCCCCTAACCCAAATCCTTGGACTTTCTGAGGCTGACACAGCCACTTCATCTGCTCCATCCAGCGAGCAACATGCTATCTCCTCAAATATGGGTTTAATAACATTAACAGGAATACCAGTTGAATAACCAGTTCTTTTATTATTATTATTTCAACACAGACTCCAGACACCAACATACATCTGAGACAGCAGTGAAAAAATTGTTCCTGCATCTCATACTGTTTAGTAGTTGCACTAAAAATGATAGAAGTACTTGCAAGATGGAGGGGTTCATATAACTGACTATGTGGTCCCAGGCACCCCTTAAGTTACTCCAGAATGTACTTCACTGGCAGCATCTGACTAGGCCTATGGTTCCCAATGCAATACCTCAAAAGCTCACAGCTACACAACGCATAAAGGATTGCCAGATCTGGTTTTCTCAAGGAAAGTGTTATTTTGTGAGAAGACAGGAAGCACAGCATATGTGGCTCATGAGATATACTACTTTAAAAAAAAAAAAAAGTTGAGAATACTTTAATGCAATGTGTCATTTTCCACAAGGATTTATCATAACTCTGCTGAAATCAGTGGGGACTTTGCCATTGACTTTAAGAGGGATAATATTTCACCCTGAGTTCTCAGGCACTGATCTGATCAAGTTAGAGTTTCAACATGTCATTTTCCTGTTTGTAAAAAGGGGGAAAAAAAAAAAAAAAAGCCATTCCATTTTCATGAAGATAGCTCGACAAGACAATTTTATAACTTCAAAAATTTTTCATTTTAATCTGTTTCAGAAGCTAATGGCTTCATTTGATAACATCTAAAAACTTATAAAGGAAGTCTCAGTGATAGATTCTTAAAGGTGTTTAAAATTTGCACCACAATTTCTCCTCCCTACCTGTACTTGGCTCCAGAGATAGGGTCAAGCACCCAAAGCCAATAAAAGAGACGATGAAAATTATTTTCCCAAAAAAACAATTAGGAGAAAATGAAAGCTTAGAGAAAGCAAGAATTTGAGGGAGATTAAAATGTTGGTTGTTTTCTCTGAAAATTAAATAGTGTTAAACTACTCACTTTTTGAGTTTTATAGTAGCAGCTTGCCCTGCCTCAACCGGCAATGCAGCTGTTAACAGTCTGCACTATGTGAGCAGGAATCACAGCCACTGCTACCTGGGCTCTCCGTACTGCTCCCAGATAGCATCATCCATGCTATTTTTGTAGGAAAAAAAACACCAAATATACTGAAGTAAATGTAAAATGATGTGACTAGCTGGGCCACCAACTCATGGGGATTTTAAGAGGAAAGCTGATTAGAGATGCAAAGGGAGGAGAACTTAATGGTTTATGTACAACCTTTTAAGCAGAAACGCTATTACCTCTGCTTGCTTGTGATTCAGGCAAATTTCAGAAGCTCTACTGTAACCATAGAAAGGACAAAGGGCTTTTCTATATAACTTAATGGTGTTTAGTTGACAGCCATCATTGACACTCAACTCTTTTAAGCTCCTTGGAAACCCCCAGCCGAAATTACAGCAGTTATAAGTGGACGCACACAGTAACGAAATCCCTAGTGCTGAATACTCCCTGCACAAATTTGCTCCCCCCAGCTCAGCTGCAGTATAGGGTTGTTATCCTTACCACAGGCAGGCTTTTCCCATCCATAGAAAGGGGCAGCCATAACTTTTATCCCAGAGGTGTTCAGTTACTGCTTCCCCAGAAACAGGAGAATTGAGGAAGGGAGGCCTTTTGAGAAAAACAGGGGGACATGAATCTGAAATCTGTAACACGAAAACAACATAGTAATGCCCATACCTATTCCCCTAATGTTCCTGTGACCATCCGGAGTACATTCATACGGTACCACTGAGGTAAGGTGTCATCTTTGTTAAACCTGAAAATAAGTCCTGGCAAAACACCCCTCTTTCCACACTCCAGTCTCATTTATAACTCTCGAAGATTGCCATTAGGTTAAAAAGTGGGGGAATGCACAGGAAACCTGTAATAGTCCCAGTAAAATTCACTATGGCATTTTAAGGCAGAAATTCCCAGGTGAGAAGCTGCACAATAAATTGGATGAGGAGCCTGATTGTGCCATGTTATTTTCACCACAAGCAGAAGGAAGAATCTCACTAGGGCAGCAGGAACAGAAACGACGAGCAAATGGGCTGAAATACAGGTAAGGCTACATTACATCCTGGTGGGATTACTGCAGAGCCATGAAACACAGCACTGTGTGCCTCACCCGAAGTCAGAAAATCACCTTCTGGTACTGGAAATCCCAGGTTTTACCCTCCAAACCATACCATGAGCCATTCCCATTCAAATCTAGCAATCAAATTAGGAACTCCCAGGAAAACATTTAAAGCAAACAACTGGATACACAAGCGCTCAGCCTGTGTATGTTAAAGTAGACCCCCTTCCTGTGTGCACAGACCTGCCCCACACACATTAGCGCTGCTTGAAGTTTCTTGAGCATTTTCCAGCTTGTCTTGTGAGTGAGGCTGGCGCGCACAGCGCACCATCTGGTGAAAAACCTGCAGCTTCATTTAGTGAAAAAACACCGCAGTTCAGAAATTTGCTTTTGTGGCAGAAAGAAAGGAGAGAGTCCTTTTGAAAGCTTTCATTACAAGATGTGAGGTAGAGCTCCCTGAGCTGGCAGCAGCCTCCTAATTAATCAGTGTAAGGGTGGTGGCAATTCTGGCAGAAGTTCGTGCTCTGCCTGGCTTACCCCTGGAGGTTTTGACCTGGAAATGGAAAAAATCTGAATTTCCCCCTGCTTCATCCCTCCCAAGTCAGGTGAACTCAGAATAACCAAATCTTTTTCAAATTTAATTTAAAAATTTGCACACAAACCACGCACACACGCAATATAGGTTCTCCCTCAAAACCATGCAGAAGAGTTTTCAGCATAGTGCTTTGTGACTGACATGAGAGTTGAATCCTGCAAAATCAAGTAGGGAAGCAGAGACAGGAAGAAAGAGGGAGGGGTGCCTTGTAAAGAAAGCATTTTCTGAGCAGGAAACCAAGAATCCAGCCCAAGTGTGCTATTAGTCTCCTGTGTCCACGCAGGTGAGAAAGCGTTTCTGGAAGTGGTAGAGCCTTGAAATATCATACGCATTTTAATTTTGCAATTGAAAGCTTTCCTGAAATAGGCCATCATTGTTTATATCAAAGTCACTTCTTCCAAATGTGGATTTTCTCTTGGATTTCCTATGCTATTTCCAAAANTTCTCTTTCAAGATAAAAACACAATATGGCATCCATTTATATATACATCCATATAACTGCTCTATGAAATTCAGTTTAATTTCTGCCCTTGCTTTTAATAACTCTTTAGATAACAGAAGAAGTTTCTCATTTCAACTGTGCCTCACTTCAGAGTCCCATTATTTCCTCTTGGCCATAAGACTTTTGTTTTTAATATATTGCTACTTTTCTACTGCTTTTCTGGGCCTCAGGCTTTGGCAAAATTCGGCTGTGATTAACAATATGCTGTTCACTTGCCCTCCACCCTTGGATGTGTCAAGCTCAGATTTTTTGTTTCCAGTTTTCACTGGAAAGTGTTGGCTTTTTCTTTTTTTTTTTTTAAGCAAGTCATCTAACTCTGCTCTAAATGCTACAATACTTTACAAACCTAGGAAGCAGTTTATTTACTTTTCCCCTTGAGGAACACTTCACCCTTTGAGATTATTAAGCACGGTGGCTATCATGTGTTTGGCTAGTGTTCAGACGATGCAGTACTCGACAGACTCATAAGATTTTTCCAAGGCAAACTGAAATCATATTGGCCAGCTCTCACAGCCTCCAGCACTTCTTGTGACTTCTTGCCACACACTTTTATTGGCCTTTTCAAAAGCAGATCAGTATCACCAGCCCTGTAATTTCAGATAGAAAAATGAATTGAAGGAAAGGGATGTGCAAGCCAGGAGACTGGAGCCATGGGCACCACCAAGCTGTTGCGCTGCTGTTGGGCAACCAACCCTTGTGCTCCCTGACCAGCAGTTTAGCTGCAACAGAAAAATTAGAGCAGGAAGATGAGGAGAGCCCCCAGAAAATAAATTGATTTACCCACCATCATGAGGGGTCAGTTAAAAACAAACCTTGATCCTGTGTTCTGTTTTCTCTCAGGCTCCACCTGGGTCTTCTAGTGGAGGGCAGACACATGTAAGCCCTCCTCTCATGTCCTTGGGGCCTCCTTGCAAGCAGAGCAGAAAAATCCTGCCTTATCCCTAGGTCTCAAGCTTAATAAGAACAGGGGAAATCCAGATTACCAAAATCAAAATGGGGTCTTCACTTAGGACATAGTTTTTGGGGAAAGGAGCCGTTCCCTCTGAACTTACCACCTCTATGGCACACTCCAGGGAGTTGCTGCTGCTGCTCGTTCTGCTTTCAATAAACCCATCTGACTTCATGTGACATCCAGTACAAACATTTTTTCCTCCTTTTTTTTCCTCTCCCCTTTCTCCTTTGCCCATAAATCAAAGAAGAAAGGATCAAATGGACAAAACAACAAAGTGGTAAAGTGCTCACTTCGGGGTTGTAGCCAATCTAATTAATTTTTCATTTAGGTCTGATGTATTAGAGGCCAATCAATCAGGGATTATGTTTACAGAGTTGTAGAAGGAGAGGAGACCAAGTCCTCATTTGTTGTCTGGGCTGTCCAAATTAGTCAGTTAAATGATCCTGGGGGAGATCATAAAGGATATGAATAGGTTCTTGTAAGTACCTTTCTTTTAATTACAGACCAAACAGTCAACACTTCCCGCAGTACTTGACTTCCCGCCTGAAGGGCAGATCCAGCTTCTTGGAAGCCAGATGGACCATGGTGAATCCTGCCACCCACCTTTGGGACAGTGCAGAGTTACTTCATCCTCAGAGCATCAGAGCATTCCCTCGGGCTCAGGCTGTGTATCCAGCAGGAGCCGGCATTCAGTGAGTCCCCCTACCTTCAGTGGGTCCCAGTCCTTCTTAATTCTTAGGGAGCACAAGAAGGGGTATAATTGCCATCAGACCTCATTTGCAGGACCATCTCTACTTCCAAAAGGGTACACAGAGGTTTTAAGAGAACGAGAATCAAATCTGATTGTGTGGTACTTTCATTTTGTAATTCAAAGCTCTTTTCGGGGTGATTTAGCAGATTATATCCACAACAGTCATGCCAGTGCTTCGCTATTTCAGCCTCCACTGCTCGACTCTAAATTACAGCATCAACACAGGCCATTGGGGCTTATTGCCCCAAAAGTGCATGACTTTTGCAAGGCACCTGTTTTGTCTCTTATAATTAGCTAGGCTACAGAGACAGCGTATGGCTCTTACAATATTAATGGTCCTTAATAGCAACGAGTCAATACAGTGACAACTAAGTAGACAGATGGCTTCAAATGACCTGATAAACACAGGAGGAAGACAAGAGGAAGAGAGAGAGTCACTTGGTTATTCTGACGTGACCTTTTCCTACAGTCATTTCACATGGCGAGTTCCCAAGGACCTTTTTAGACCCAAGATGACCAGCACTGAAAAGTCACTTTGTGCGTGCAAAAGCAAAGCCAGACACGGGGCTCCTACTGACATACAATACTCAGGTGGGGGCAATACATGGCAAGTCTGAAGGCCGCTCCTCTGCCTTGCCAGTGGCGAAATGCACACGTAGCGCCCACGATGCCTGCATGGCACAACAGATGCAAGACACAATAACTACAGCTGTAATTGTTGCTGCACATGTTTCAAACTCTTTATATCACTATGACTTTGAAATTTCAGCAATTTGCCCCATAAAATCTCAAATTAGCAAAAAGCTCAGTACATTAAGGCAGCTTTGACCCAGAATTTCATTCCTTAAGCTTTCTCTTCCCCTGCCACAGCAACATACTTACTTGCAACACAGTGTGTTTCCATTTTTGTAAGTTCATGGAGTGCTATCTTTTTGTGCATGAGCTATACTCGGTATCTCGGGGAATTGAGGGCACAAGGAGCAATAAATAACACAGAAATAGAGAGGAGATTGGGCCTTTTTTTATATGATGGATTTTTATATGTGAGCACAGAGATTGAGAGTGCTCAGATTTGGCTTTTATTACAAGCTCACTGACTAGCCTCCCTAAAAACATGAAAAGCAGAGAGCAGAATAGCCTCAGATAGCTGCAGCCCAATGCCACCCATAACCTGCACAGATATATTTCAGATATATTGGCACATAATGCCATCCTATTCCAACCTTGTCAGACTGGAGCCCTCTGTCCTCCTGCAAGGCAGAGTCCAATTGGAATCAGTTCAAGCTGATGCAGAGGAGCTCTCATATGGAGAAACTCTGACTTGAGAGGGTCTAAAGCTCTTATAGAAAATGCCTGGATGCCTAATTGCTCTCAGTACTGTGGAAAACAAGAAAACCGGTGAGATTTTCTCAAATGACCAATTTTATTGGATTCAAATCAGCTTTTCCAGCAAGGTGACTGAACTTGCTGCAAAAAGATTATTTACATTCCTTGAAAATACGGTCAAATACCATCACTGAAGTCAAGCTGCATTGAAAATCTAAAGCCTATAGACACGCCAAAACCACAGAGCTCTCAATACTGAGGCTGAAAAACCCAGACTTAAAACAGAAAAATCCATTTAAGAACAGCTATACTTACATACAGTGTGACGTGCAGCACCACAACCACGGGTCTAAACATATTTTGATTTTAAAAAAGTTGCTTTGGATCAGTAGATGACATGCTTCTGTGTTTTGTGCAACTAATTATCTCTGATTTATAAGAACTGAGTATAGGCAAAGTCTGCCCCTGTTGCCCCTGTGGGAAAAGCCAGTCTTTCCTGACAATTAGCCCAGGAAGGCAGACGGGGAATAGCAGCAATTATTTCAGTAGGACAAGGTAGGAAGTGTTGGGACCTGAGTTCATTCAAAAGGGAACAGATAAAAAGAGTTTGTCGTGCTCAAAGGGATGGTGATGTGGTAGCAGAATGCATTTACCCTGAGCTCGCAATGCTTTTGCTGTTTTTCTGTTTCACTGATTTTTTTTTTTTTCCTTAGACGCAAAGGTGCCTCTCCAGCTTAGGTGAACATGGAATAAAGCATCCCAGCAGCTCCCAGACTTGAGGCCAACTTGTATTTGTGCCCCAAAACCGGACCTTGTGTGATAAAAGAGAGTTGTTGCTGGTGGACTCATGAATATTTAGGCAAGCACAGTATGTGCTTGTCCATCTACTGCTTTATTCTGAATATTACAAACTAGAGATGGAGGAGCCTCTGGGTACCTGCTAGCTGCTACTGTCAAAAACTCCTCTTGGACAACTCTTGCCTGGAAATTTTGTGTAAATGTCTGCTTTTCTTGTCAGACTGTTTATTGGGAGCAAAATCCTTTCTGAGAAAAGAGAGTTCTTGATAAATTTCCGTCGATTTTAACAAAAAGAAAAAAGAAAAAAAGGACTCTCAAACTATTGACATCTTCCATTCTAAAATAATAAAAAATACTTTTCCAACCTTTAAGGCCTTTCCTTTTAGATTTTTTGTCAATGTTTTAGAATAAATTGTTAAAAAAAAACTCTAAGATTCTCTAAGTGCATGGAGATGACATCTTTTACTAGATCTGGTCTAGTATTTTGGTTTGCTCCAAGTTTTAGGGCACTCTATCCTAAGCAGGGGCAGACCATTTTTCAAAGCTCCCTTGGGAACAGAAAGCTGTTTCTAACCCAGCTTCACCTTAAAAACCCAGCTTGCCATCCAAAACAAAGGTGAAGCTATATTTCTGCAAACCACAAGAGACCTAGCCTCATAAACCAAACCCAGTGAAACCCCCACAATGTTTAAGCAAGCAAATGGAGGAGGAGCAGCTTCTCCTTGCCTCCTAAGCACTAGGCACAGGCAAGAGCCCACCAATAGTTAGCTTTCCTTGCTGGCTTGTGCTGGAAAATAAAGAATTGGGAATTCAAACCTGCTCTGCTGGCCATAATGAACAGTGGTATGGTTTTCCTCCACTAAATGCATGTGATGAACCTGATCTACGGGTAGGAGTAAAGGCTCTGCAGCAGATGGAAATGTCTGTTGTTCTTATTATGCAGGTGCATCCACGTAACCATTTGTCTGGCAGGGGAAAAACGTGAATCCACAGTTCCTCTGTGCAAAGCAACGGCTGCTCAAAATCACGCCAGTGGAGAGCCGTGCCACACCATGCAGTTCAGTGTCTGCTGTAGTAGGATTCATGACAAGATGGGTGGTTATCAGTTCCCAAAGCCATAAGAGAAATCCCTATGTGCTCTAATGAGCAATCCTCTTCCAGTCATGTTAAAGTTGTAACGCTGCATATGGGATTTAGCCTTTTAATTGCCAGTCTGGAATAAAGCTTTAATCCAGTGTTCCTGTTCCTCAAAGGAAACTGCTTTTGAAGAGGCATAAATCCAAATTGTTAGGCCGAGAAAGTTATTTTAATCCTCAAGCATTTACACTACCTTTTTTACAGGACAACAATAATTTATTAAAATAAAGCACACACACAAAAAAGAAGTAGTTGGCAGAATATTAACTCCCTCCCATTTGTGAAGCTATTGATCAAAAATGTTAAGGTGCCAATAAAAAGTCAATCCGGCTCTTCCTAGGAAGAGCTGTCAGCAAAGTCTTGAAAAACAGCAGTTTCTTGTCTTTGCACATGGGATGGGAACTGTGCAGGATGGGAACTAAACAGAGTTGTCAGAGTAAGCGCTTTGTGCTCCTTGCTTTGCTTTGTCCCTCACATACCCTCTCTTCTTGGAGAGTAGTGGGTATTTCCCATAAAATCCTTTCAGCAGCTACCTAGATCCCTTCCCTGTCTTGCAGTCACTTTTGCTGGGGAGAATATTAGGGCCACAGAGGCAGGCTTCGCCTATACTTGATCCTTATTTACTAAACACTGACATAATCAGTTCCACAAAACACAGGAGCATGTCATCTACCAACCCAAAGCAATTTTTTCCTACCTCATCTTCTCTCAAATTTTTTGCATGGCCCACAACTCACCAAGTCCTGGCATACCAAGGAGACTTGGAGCAGGCCTGGTGCAGGGAAGGATCGGGCAGGGTTGGTGTAACTGGTGCACTCAGACCTGAAGAATAGGTCAAATGGAGTGGTGGGGGACTGGAAGGCTACAAGACTATGAACAAGGATGCCTAGAAACTCTTTAGGATGCAGCACCTCAATGGTTGGCATGTGGAAGATGACAAGGAGTTGATGGAGGTAGACCCTCCAGAAGATCAGTTCGAACCTATGGAGGTTGTTCCACCTCCAGCAAAAGTGGCAGGACACTCAGAGGAGCTGTCAGCACAGCAGGCCTGCACGTCTCCCAGCCATCAATAGAAGAATTGTGGAGCTTCAAGTGTTGTTTGAGCCCTTCTTCCCCATCATGCACCAGCCTCCCCCCAGCCCCGGGGCCTGCAGAGGTGGTGTCTCTTCTGCACAGAGCCCCAAGGGAGAGGGGAGGAGAGGGCCTGGCTTTCTTGGGGCTGTTGCACCGGGGTGACAACATAAGCCCATCACACAGCCACCAAGGCCATTAAGGACCTGGTGGTAGGTTTTACACAATCTGAGGCCAAAAAGGCTCGAGGGGGGTTGCTGTTTTCAGCTATTGAACGTGTGGCTGAAGATGGACCTACTGTCCCATGGTGATACATAGAGTAACACCAGCTCAGTCAAAGAAGCTATACAGAACTGAAAGGCAAAGAGCAGAAAAGGACATGATGAACTCTCTGCTACGTGTCCATGGCTGCATGCCCTGGCAGCACCAACACGCAGCATACACAGCTTTCCTCACCTTCCTAACCAAAAAATACAGAATTAACACTAAGGCTACTCTGAGTCAGGTGTAAAAATCTTGCTGATTTTTAAAATTGAGTTTAAAGTATAATCATTAGCTTTGGGCCCTCCAGTGGGCAGAGGAGGGGGCTTGCTTTGAGATACATCCTCTACTCTTAGCCCACATCTGAAAGGCACACCTTGCAGCCCTGAAGCCCATGAACTTATTCATCCTGACAATAAACAAACTTCAAAGGCTCAGTTCTGACAAATTTGAGTTTTTCACACTGGCCACATCACTACGTCAAGGAGGCCACATGCATTTGGTAGGACAGCTGACCGATGTTTCTGACAGAGCACCTTACGAGGCTGCCCAGACTCGGCACGTCAGAGCTCTTTAGTTATGATTTTAAGTAGAAGGCTGCAAAACTTTATTTCTTATAATGGTGTCTGACACCATACAAAGCCAAATTGTTTCTGTACACATTTGCCTACCGCTCTTTCATCATGACTGTTTAATCCGTACGAAACCAGAACAGGAAGGAAAAAATGCCAAGGAGATGAAAGGAAGAAGAAAAAAAATTCCACAGTATGCTAACCCAGTTCAATATTCAATATAGAAAAGAAATTGCTACCCACCAAGAGCAGATGTTCCTTACAGCTCATAAGCACCCATCAAACGTTAAGTCCCTGGTCATACACACACTTGCTTACAGCTTTGATCTTTAACGTTACCCATGTGAGTAATTTCAGCTACTTAAAATAAAACCTATAAAGAAGCACCTGTTGTTACTTACATTCAAGCAGCGTACACAGATTCCAGGTAGGGATCATGGCTCATCTGTACTAAGGCATGTATAAGGCACCCACACACACAGAAAAATGGATCAGTCTCCAAGAGCTGTGAGCTATAGGTTTTTTTCTTCAGTTCCCATAGCAAAATGGACTTTGTCTCATGTATCACAGGCTCATCCAGCCTAAACAAGTTCAAAGGACCTCGTCTCAAATGCTACTTGAAATAGTCAAGTAAACCGAACAGCCTTCAAAACACCTTCAAGACCCTGTGTAGAATTTCCCAAAGCACCTGGTTCACACATATCCTGCTGTGTCATCTGGCTGTGGTTGTCTACTACTAATGCCTATTTGAAAACAAGCCCTGATTTTAATTAAACCAAATCTCACATAAAGTATCTGGGTGCCAGCCACAGCATACTTCATGACTGAATGGGTATTCGTTTGGTAAGGTAACAAAATAGCTGCGTTTTTGCGGGCACTTAGCAGCACTGCCAGCCCCAGGGATATCCAAAGGATCAAGTGTGCAGCAGCTCCTAATATCTAGTCTGTGCCTAACTGAGAGCTGAGCTCCCAAAAGGGCAGACCCAATCAGGACCACCAGATTTATCCTCAATTCTGACCCAGATTATATGAGGAAAGCTGAACTCCATGGAGTCAGACACACATATTTCATATACTTGTGCTTTATACATTTTTCAACAGCAGAAGCAGCCTCTCCTATAGCTAAAACAGTTTTCAAAACCAGCCTTTAAGGAATGAGAATTTGGACAAAGGAAGCACGTTTCAAGCAGTTCACCATATGCAGCCTGTCATCAGAAGTGATGGATTAACCAGAACATACATTTCTTTGACAGCATAGCTTGAAGGGCTTGGTGAGCCCGAGTTCTTTTCCCCTCAATCATGCTGGCCTACAGGAGAAATTTCTTTTTTCCTCTCTTATCCACATTTACATCCAGCCCATTGGCAACATTCCTTACAAACTCTGCAGTGACTCCTGTGCACCCCATGAAATGCTGTCATCCTTCTAGTCCAAAACCCACCCACTCCCAACAGCCAAACTGACTGTGCCACCCAGCTAAATGAAACAGATCGCTCATCTGGGTTTGGTGGCATCAACAAACCCTTTTTCTGTCTGATATCTTAGAAGATACAGTACAAGGACTGTCATTGTATGATTATACCTCTATCCATGTCTCATGTCAGAAAGCTTTCCTCCTGCTGGACAGTAAGAAAGTTTCAGATATAATTAACCATCTGAGGCCATCCATTATTTTAATGAGTCTGCTGAAGAGCACTGTTCCCTGATAAAAGGCACGTGGAGGACAGAAGCCCTCATTATTTCCCAAACAGAAGCAAACTGCAAAAGGGGGAAAAATCCTTGCATTAATACCAGAGAGAAGATGTAGACTGCCTCTGATGTCATGTTTTAATCCTGTGAATACAGAGGCGATGGTAATGTTGCCATTTTCCCAGCGATGACAGCTGGTGGAGACTCCTCCCGCTGTGATGTTAAAGGTGGCATTGGATCTGGAGCTACAGGCTTTGACAATCTCCATCCATTTGCAAAAGTCATCTTCAGAAGAGAGAAAGTTAGAACAAGGAGCACATGGGCTCACTGTCAGCAGCAGAATTAATTGCCCCAAGTAAGACTGATTCCCTCCTCTTCGCTCCTGCTCTATATCAAAGACACATGCCAAGCTTCCCCTCCAAAAGCACTTTTGCAAGGAGATGAGGGAATTGCTCTTTGCTAGGCCAGCATAAGTGGCAGGTCTTTAGGGAAAGGGGGCCTGAACAACAGTAAGCCCCAATGCAGGGCACAGCAGCACTGCTCACCATCCCCAGCTGCCTAGCAGGGCTTCCGCTGAGTGCCTGCCACGCACAACACAGGGCAGGCAAAGCTCCACCAAAAAACATTGAAAGCGCTGGTTGTGACTGCGTGACTTCAGGTCCCCTGTGCAGAAGAGGAGGAGATAAGGCAAGTTGTGAGGAATATCCTTGGTAAGGTACAGAATGGTGGGAGTCGAGGGAGTAAAAACAACCACCAAAGCTAACAGCAGCATTAACAGACTCAAAGAGCTGGAAAGGCTACAGACAGTGGCCAGAAGAAAGGCCCCAGGAATCTGTGAACACACAGCATTTAAATGAGCTGACTCCATGTAGACCTGTAAAGTTTACCGCCTCCAGCTTCCAATGCCCCTGGGGACATCTTGCCAGTGGATTTAAGGGATTATTGAGCTATGCAAAACTCAGCGGCCACATGTATGCATGCTGTAAAGCTAGTCTGTTAGCAAACAAGATAAAGACAGGCCATCTTCCCCACGTGGCACATATTGGTTGAGTTACTTCAGTAGTCCTCCATGGGGGCATGAGGTTCCTTCTACACTACAGCAGCCAACAAGGGTCTCATCAGCTAGAAAGCCCCCAGATGTGGTATGCTGCACCCTAAATAAAGCAGCTGGGAGGGAGCCCAAAGGTAGAGGTTCTCGAGTCGGTTGCAGTTGCAAGGAAAGAAATGAATAAGACAAAATTAATAAGTTCAAATGTCTGTTTTGTTTGCAGCAGATTTGAAGCAGGGCTCAACCCAAGAGAGTCCTCGAAATGGCTGCCAGTGTGCTCAGGGTAATTGTGCCGTACTGATTACTGGCTGAAAGGTTAGCTAAGCAAGAGTAGTTCTGAGTGGAAGCACAAAAAGAACATGTTACAGAGGTCATAAAAGCACTAAACCTATTATCTCAGTATGTAATAAACATCATCCTAAGCAAAGAGATTATAATGCCTAAGAAGAGTGGAAAATCCTGATGTGCCAAATCATTTTCAGCTAATCTGTATTCATACGGTAAACCAGCACATTAGCACATAGGATTAAAGTGGAACCCCAAAGCCAGGCAGTTGGAAACATTTTGTTTCGAGAGCAAAGATGATGGTTTCCAGCATCAGAAGAGCAAATACAGCACAGCCTACCGAGGTAGCATCCTGTACTCGTATGTTCCAGGTATCAAATTGTCTAAAATAGCTCAGGTATTCTTCTCAGCTGTGCATCGAGTAAAGCAAGATAAGTGCAGAAAATAATAGTATGCACCATCTAGACAGACAGGCTTCCAAATAAACTCCTCTGTGGTCCTGACCTCTGCTGTTCACTCCAAAAGCTTTTACACTGCCAACATGGCTTGCTCAAGACCCTGCCCTTAGCCATGCATAGCCCCAGCCCATCTCTGTTTTGCTGCTAAGCCTCTGACCCCTAATCTTCCACATACACATAATAGTAGCTGCCAGGCTCCTCTCCCTGTTTTAGATGGCCACAGACTGCCTCAGGATCTCAAATAAAATGTTTCAATGTTTCATTATGTGGGAGCTCAAGGAGACCAAGGTCCTAGTTCAAAGCTGTCACAGACCTAGAAGAAGAGAGGGTTTTCACTGAATAAACCTCACCACCTGATATCAAGAGGTGGCTGCACCACACAGAACAGTTTGCAGGGTTAAAAATCTAGTGAATGTAATGAGATTTTTGAATGAATATGAAGGCAATGGGGGATCTGGTGCAACAGATCCAGCAACAAGAGATTTGGTGTAGGTTCCTGTGTGCACATGCCTTGTAAAGCTTTGCTGCAACTTCAGTAACAAGTCTACCACCACGCCCAGCCAAATGGCAGCCAAAGCATGGGGAAAACCTGGTGAAGCTGGATTAGGAATAAGCACAGTGGGATCCCACCCTGTTTCCACCCCTAACTGAAAGGAGTCAAGGTACCGAGGTGCTGGAGCACTGCAGAACACTCTTTTCTCAGCTTGTGAACTATGCATCAGGGTGCCAAGGTACAGCAGAAAGCATCCAACAGACCTCTTGCCCCCAGTGTCTACCCAATGATGCAGCATCTCCAGCAGTAACCTCCAGTAAGAAACATGCAGCCAGAATCCCCTGGATTGTTGGCTGGGGATCCAGCTCTCCTTGCTGCCACCTACATGAAATTGAGGCTCTATAAGAAAAAAACAAGTACTAAAATATTTGTATAACAAACAAGATTAACAGAGTATATGACAGCCTGACAAGAATGCTCTGTGTGAAGCTAAAGGAATCTACCTAATTCACTCATGGTTTCACCATTCGAGTACGTTATTTTGATTTCACACCTATTAGGCATTTAGACAACTTGACAATGTCAGTACTTACTCCCCCATTCTCCTTAAGTCTATGAAGAACTGAAGTTATTCTTGCTGTAAGCACAGGAAAGCAAGCCTATCTGACACAGTTTTGTACGCAGACCCTACAGCCCGAGTAGCTTATGAACCAGCTCTGAGTTTTATAATCACTCTCTAGATTCATCTGTTACTGCTTAGAGTTTGTACTCTGGGAATGTATAGATCCCCTTCTGCTCTTTTGGATTCACCTGCCTCTATATAAGCTTACAATACTTATTTTTTATGTTGCCTCAAGGGGATGTGCATGTTGTCAAGAAGTCTACACTTTGATGGTTATTCAATAGGCACACAGGAACTTAGGTCAATAGACAATATATTATTTCATTCAGCCTGGTATAGAAAGGAAATACCCTTTATACTATGCTTTATATTATATTAAGCAGATGTTCCTTTTAATTAACCAAGATAAACAGCCTGGCCATAGCTCCTATTCCACATGCGACAATAAATAACTGGTGAAACTGTAAGTTGGAGAGGAGTTCTGATAAAGATGGGGACCACTTCAATATTCTTGGCTCATAACCTGTGCAAAATCTAAAAGCGAGGACATGTGCAGAACTAGAAGGTGAAGTCCCCTGGGTCTTCACTCCAAAATCACTCATGGAGTTTTCATTCCAGTAAGTAAATGAAGTGGTATCAATTGGGCTGGTTTGAGGGTGTTGTTTTTTTTTTTTTTCCCACCAGGACTATGTCAGACTTTCCTTCCTACGTAGGGGGGGAGCAAGTCAATGTTTTGATGGGATCACCAAGACATAAACAAGCCAGGCAAGAGTGTTGTTCATATAGTGTTCAGTGTTGTTCAAAGTAAATCTCCCAGAAAGAGAATGCTGAACCTTTTCAAAACACCTGGGAGGACTTTATTGTCACAGTACCCCTGTGGCAGAAGGATCTGAAAATAATCAGTTCCTTGCCCACCACTTGCTTTGACCCCTTTGCACAGGACACAGTCTGAAATAGCAAAAAAGATCTCCAGCAGATAGGTTTCTTCCCACATATAAAAATAATAATAATAATAATAAAGAAAAAAAGACCTCCATTTGAGGCA
>VXAL01001854.1:477720-599541 GCA_013399475.1 Chauna torquata
AATAATAATAATAATAATAAAAAAAAAAACACTTGGATGAACCTCATTGTGGCAGAAGGGATGATGCACTGAGAAGGTAACTGGACAGATACAGTCAGTATCCACCACATCCCAGGAAATACCACAATCCCATTCCCCTGCAATTAAGTGGGACCTCTCTGAAGCTGTTTTTCTTCCTCTGTGTTGAAATAAATGTGTTTATCTAAAGGGAGATGCAAGAAATGGGAACAAGGAGGCCTTTGAAGGCAGCCTTTGTGGCATTCTGCCTAATGATTCACCTGTCTATTAGTCACCTAATTTCACAGGTCATAAACTTTAAAGGTTGCAGTTATGAACTGGTCCAGTGGTCCTGGGATAAGAAAGTACTTGTCTTCCATAAAGAACAAGACAATAGCTTTACGTGATGCTGCTCTCAGCTGGTTTTAAAACGTAGGTATGTGCGAGAAGAGACTAAATCCATTTAAGAAAGCCCATCAGCCCCAACATTTTGGGATCTGAAAGGGAGAGATGCCTGCATGCATCAGCTCGCTTGCTAAGAGACTGTCATGGTTTGGGCTGGGATAGAGTTAATTTTTTTCGTAGAGGCTCACACAGTGCTGTGTTTTGGATTTTTGATGAAAATAGTGGCGATGTTTTTGGTTGTTGCAGAGCAGTATTTACATAGAGCCAAGGACTTTTTGCTTCTTGTGCTGCCCTGTCAGCGAGGAGGCTGGGGGTGCACAAGGAGCTGGGAGGAGATATAGCCAGGGCAGGTGACCCAGACGGACCAAAGAGATATTCCACACCATATGACGTCATGCTCAGCCATAAAAGCTGGGGTAAAGAAGGAGGAAGGGGGGGCGTGGAGAGTGATGGCGTTTGTCTTCCCAAGAAACCATTACGCGTGATGAGCCCTGCTTTCCTGGAAGTGGCTGAACACCTGCCTGCCCATGGGAAGTAGCGAAAGAATTCCTTGTTTTGCTTTGCTTGCGCGCGCTGCTTTTGCTTTACCTAGTAAACTGTCTTTATCTCAACCCATGAGTTCTGGCACTTTTACCTTTCTGATTCTCTCCCCATCCCACCTGGGGAGGGTGAGCGAGCGGCTGTGTGGCACTTAGCTGCCTGCCAGGGCTAAACCACAACAGAGACCCAATGTGTCCATTTTCAAACAGTTTCATAATAAAGCTGTCTTTTCTTACAGACAACAGCCTATAGCCGCAGTATGAGCACCAGACCCAATGTAAAGCTGGATATATATGTTACCACTCCTTTTGGTATGGAAGCTTTTCCTTCGCTAAAAGATGACTATGTTTGTCTCCTTACTGTTTATGTATCTACATAGTTAACAGGATTTCGGCTACACATTTAAGAACTATGTTGCAAGTGCAATATAACTTGGAAAATGAAACCCTAACATTATTAGTAGACTGTGATTCGATGTCACGGATGAGGTGCCCATGGCACTAGGCTTTCCATAACCGGAGAACATAAAAAAATCACAATAGGAACTCATCAAGTTCACTACTCCTATTTCTCAGGAGGATTCCTGCTTTTCTGTAATCAGTAGTTCCATGCAAGCCATGACTTAAATAGGAAGAGTTAAAAGAAATTTTATTCCAGAAATGCTTTTTAAATCCTGGTAACAGTTCACTGTTAATTTCCCTGGGCACATGAACAAAATTACTTTGAAAACACAAGAATCAGCTGGCAAATGTCAATGGCATGGTAATGGATATATCCTGGAATTTGCCCTATAGGCAGAAATTCATTTGCCGTCAGCCCTCAAGCAAAAGCCTGAGTAAGCAGATGGTTTCATAAGGTAAAGGTCAACATCTGTGTTCTGCTTTGGGACAAACGGGGAAAAAAAAAACAAATGCCCAGATGTCCCTAGCTTATAGACATTTTAGCTATACTCTTACCCTCAGTCCCACCTCATATCAGCTGCCATGTCTAGGGCTAGCAATCTTGGTTTGTGTGACCTGACACTGGCTGAAGCATGGCTGGATGCACTGGAGAAGCTTTAGCTCATGGAGGAGAAGGAGCAGTCAAACAGTGAGTCTGCTCTGTAAAAAGTGGAGAAGGGCAGTGCGTGTTAAACCCCTGATGGCAAGGCATAGGCCCAGCTGGAAAGGAAGAATGTGGAGGCTGAAGGAAATGAGTTGCACTGAGGATCACAAAATAGAAGCTGTGCAAAAAGAGAGAGTGGAATTACTTGTTGAACTGATTGGAATGGCAGAGCCCTGAGGTATTCAAGAAAACCAAGCAGGAAGCACAGAGGTAAGTGAGCTCCTACATAGCTCCATTTTCAACACCATCTTCATCATTGACCAGGAACTCATGCCTGGAGCTCTCATGTATTTGACAGAAGAGCCCCTCAGTGGTTGAACAATATAAATCAGAAAACAAACCATTACAGCCATAAACTTTTATCCTCAGAAACTGCTCTCCCAGTACTTGAAAGTATGAGGCTATGAATAACACACAGCAACAGAAACGTATTTCAACAGGCAACATCATTCACTGCTGGTGTTTGGTCCTCAGACCTGGAGCCTTCAAAAGTCCACTCTTCAGGAAAAGGCTTGCCTGAGTTTGGGAATATGCCAAAAATCACAGTTTTCCATGGATGAATTGCATATCACCTAATAAGCAAACGGTGATCAACAGATATTGAGGCTTTTTGATCAGAAAAACTCTTTGAGTTACTGTAGTAACATTGTAGAGAACCCCCATCACCACTTGGAATGGATGGTAAAATGAGATATCTTCTTTCTTTCTTAGTGAATAATGAGGATGCTTTGCTGACTACCATTTAGGAAAAGAACAATTGCCATTTAGAAGCTTAGTCTAAATGTAGGCTTCAAAACAAGCAGCCCGATTTTCAAAAATGGTCAACCATTTAGTATGACAGGCAAGCACCATTTTTCTAAATTAAGCATGTTAGGTTGGACACATAAAGCAATATTTTTATTTTCAGAAGCATTGGAAATCTGATGGAAGCTATATTTTCAGTCCACCAATAGCTGCTGACTTCTAATCATCTTTGTAGATGGGCTAAGTCATTTAGCTCTGCAATTGAAACCAAATCTTTTCAAAGTTGAGGCCTCAAAGGTTAAAGGAGATGCAACATTTTGGTAATGTCGCAAGTGATTTCCTGAAAACACATGCAAAAGTATCAGAATAGATGCCATTTCCAAGAAGAAAATAAACTATCAGAAAGAATGCAAATTGACAAGTGTCATTATTCTTTTCTTGACCAGTTCTTGGTATCTCTCAATTGTCCTACTTTTTTTAAAAGGATGTTGCCATAGTGATATTACAGAACCTGCAAAACTGTCCCAGCTATTCATCACTGGAAATTAAAATATATTATGAAATGGGTTTTAATATATTATAAATTATATATACTGCAATACCAAATTCTATTATAAAACAGGCTTTAAATAACATATTGTGGAGCTAGAGTAGCTGTCCTGCAGTTCAGGTGGAAGATTGCTTTGTATTATAAAGTCTGATTTTTCAGTCTCGCTAATGGCCCCGAGAAGGAGTCATCCACTATGAAATTTTATCTCCAGTGTTTTATTCATATTTTTTCGAGCAGCTGTGGCTGGAAGGAGACACAGGGTTAGATTCAGTGTGGCTGCCTGGGCACCCAGTGTCATTCAAGACACTGTAGCAGTGCCGAGACTTTCATGTGGGGGCCAACAGAGGCAACAAAGAAGCCATGGCAGAACTTTGATTTTCTGGACAGCAGCTAGAGGCCAGAAGTGATGCCCCAGGGCGTCTCTAATGGCTCTAGAGGCCTATTTTAAACTGAACCAAGCCAGAGAAATGCCTTTTGCTTTACTCCAGGGAAAGTGAGGTTAGAAAGAAAATTATCAGGTTTGCTTTTAAGAAGGGTCTTGCCATAGTGTTTCTTTTCCCTGTGTTTAGGAGGGCAATGGGAAGTCACACAGTGAAAGAAGCCTGAAATTCCCCCTTGAATTCTTTCTTCCACCCCATATAGTGGCATATTTAGTGACTACAAACCACTCTTGGTTTCTGGGTTGGAGAGAGCCTCTCTGGAGCTAAAACTTGACAAGGAAGATCTCTTCACTTTCAGGTCCCAGCCACGAACCACCTGATCCTAAAGTACTGGGACACCTTGCTATGCACTAATGGCAAGAGCCTGCTGTGTCACCTTGAAGGCAGCTTGTGTTACACCCTAGTGCCACAGTAGTAACTCCTCCAAGGGGATTTTAGTCCTACAAGCAATAGGGAGAGCTAAGAGGTATAAGTGGCAAAAAAAAGCCCTCCCAAACACCCAGACTAGCAAAGTGCTGCGGTCACCAGTGTAGAAATGCTTCCAACAGCAACAAAGACCTTAGTTTGCACGTGACTGACAAATGGCTCATTGAAATAATTTGCACACAATTTGCACAACGCCGTTGAGGCACGCAGGTTGCAAAGCACACGCACAGCTGCCTTACTGACACAGGCTGCAAGCTCTGGGGAAGGCAACTCCTGTGGCCTGTTGGAGCAATGTCCAGCTCCTTGCACAGCTGCAGAGCCAATTCCTGGGTCTAGCACAGAACAATTAACCCCACAAATAACAACCGTTTTTAACAACAAAGAAATTCTTTTGTACAGCACTACCTTTGAAGTGCCTCGCCAGTTTTATACCAACTTTACATGAATATTTTGAGCTTAAAAATCACTGCTTGCAAGAGTTTGGGCTGTTAAGGCACAGACACTTGCATGATGCCCGGAAATGCAAACAGGGACCCAAGTGTCTTATCGGTTCAGTGCCAGCGCCAAGGTGTTTTCATTAACAGCCAACTCTTCTGGGTGCTCTTCAGCAGCTGGATGACCAGTGGCCAGCCTAACACATGAGAGTGCTTCATATGGCAGGATTTATGCCATTCTTCACCATGCTGTGTCAAACACAGTTTTCCTGATTGCACTTTAGGACTGCGGTTTTCAAGCCAGCAAGCGTTAAGGGCAAGAACGCTAAACGGACCGTATCTCTTAGCAAGCAAGTCACAATCTTTACGACTAATGCTATCTGTCACCATGAGACATCAGGGGCTGGGGGTTTCACTAAAGCTAAGCGGTGATTTTTTTTCCCACAGAAATTCAGTGTCTTACATATAGAGGGCTCACACGACTGGAGGTACACCAGAGCTCTGCATAAATCTTGATGGCATTTACTGTTTTTCCAAGAGGCAGACAAGTTGTTTCCCGACTTGCTAGTCAAGCAACACATTTCATTAACCTGGTTTTTATTCATGCTAACTCGAAAGGTCAGAACCAGCAGTCTGAAAGAGTTTCTTCATTTTAACAATGACGTTTTCCTACTGATGAACATCAGGCACTGCTGAGGCCTCAGACATAAACATTATGCTCATAGGTCCCTTAGACATGGTAAACTCTCTATGCATTTTGCGGCTGCCAAGCATGAGAATTTTGCACAGTCCTCTGCTTGCTGATACAGATACACCGCTTTAGATCTAAGCTTTACCAGCCTTTTCTGTAGCTTTAATGACGCCCCTTGTGCATATGACACACAAGAGCCCTGACATTATCTGAGCTCATCATCAGTCTCTTCAGGAAGACAAACCTGTATGTATTTGACTTGTGTGATCTGCAGGTTGTTTATGTCTGTATCAGAGACCCATCCTAAATAAACTCTGAGCCTGAGGTTTTTATGATCTTATGCCATCCAAGGGTTCAAACAGACAACAACTTCAAATTCAGAAGATCACACATGCAGCCAACAGAGTCAATCAATCTGCTTTTCTTCCTTGCCCTGCCTCATGAACAAGACCCATGCTTGTGCCCTTAAACCATGAGGCACTGTAGGTCAGCATTTGTTACCTGAAGAGAAATAAAGATGTAAACTGCATAGGAAGCTCAAGCTACTTCTGGTTAGGCAAGAAAACAAAAGATTCCTCCCTAAACCAGATAACAGTCCAGCCTGTTGTGCTCTTGTCATTCCTGACCCTCTTTCTGTGATACCTTCACCAGCATTACTGAGGTACTCTGCCTGCAAGTAGCTTCTGCTCAAAGTAACAAAAGCCATCACTTCTAATTGATGCCCAGTTTCAAATGCAAATTCCTAATTCACATGGGATACTGCCCAAACTACTTCCCATTTTATTTTTTTCTCAGTCTTTTTGTGTGTAGCAAATTCAGCTGGCACGCTCATTTCTGAATGTTTCAGGAGCTGAAAATAATATTTGTATAATACAGCTTGAATGCAATGGATGGTCCCACCAAAGGAAAGGCTACACCCTGAATTCATCCTCAGCAGAGTAGACTCGTTCTGTATTCACCCCAAGTATGAGCTGAGTTTATAACTTCTCAGACACCATACAATCCAGCCATGAGGCATTAACTCATCAGGCACCAGATTTTAATAGTCCTGCTCCTTATGGCAATAATTTTCTTTCATGGGGTGTTGTATGCTAAACCTTGGCCGCTGGACAGAAGTACACTCTCAGCAACCTCACAGACAGCACGAAGCTAGGGCAAGAGCTGCCATTCAGTGCGGCCTCCATGGGCTAGAGGAACAGTCAGAAGGAAGTTTCATGAAGTGCAACCAAAGCAAAAGGCAGGTCTTCCTTCTGGGACACACGCAACTACATAGGGCAAAGAGCCACTGGCTACAGAGCAACTTTGCGATAAAAATCAAAAACAAAAAATCATGTGTGGCACCGTTTAGTGCCAGGGCAGATGCTCTGAGATGGATTGAGGACCTGAGAAAGACCCAATGAATTGCCATTCATTGGCAATGCAGAATCCCCAAATACAAACGCTGACCCAGAGTACTCCAGCTTGGGGGCACGTATTACAAAGATCAGGAGTTAACATCAAAAAACCAGGCTTGCTTTACCACGGCTATCCAACACAGGGATAAATCAACCCATAGTTTTCCCTGGTTCTCTCCAGCTAAGCTAAAAACCCCATTTACATTGAACCAGAAGCCTTCCTGGAGCACAAGGAAAAATAAGGAAAAAGATGAATCAGCATTTTCAATCAACAAACTTCTCAGACACAAAAGAAATAAAACACAAACTTGAACGAATGCACATCAGATAAACCCTCAAAAGGGAGCACTGACTGTCTGGGATGAGTTGCTTGGTGTGTTGGCTTGATCATCATTTCACATGTACTAAATAAACCCACATGAGCCTACTGATATTTAAATTAAAGTAAGTACCATTTAAATTGCAAACTGACTGTAGTCAAGCATGTACCTTTGAAAAATCTGAGAAATTTAGCCAAAATAGATAAGCAATGAAACCAGCAGTAATTTATGGAGATGCAAGGTTGATGAGTCTTCCAAAAGAATGTCTCAATCATGTTTGAACACTTTGAGGCAATGGGAATGGAGCCATGTATTTTTCAAGGCAAGCAGAAAAAGCATGGATTAAAAAAAAAAAAAAAAAAGATAATCAACATGTGCTGCTCGGCTTCCGGCTGTCATCTCATCTGACTACGCGAAAGGGCACAGCCTGGGCAGGATGCTCATGCTGTCCCAGGCTATTACTCAGCAGTGTTATGAGACAGCAGGATGCAACCTGACACAGCACACCCCAGCTCGCAGGTCAGCGATAGGCACCTCCTTTGAAAGTTGTGTGATTGCAGACAAACACAAGAAGAAATGATCCTATGAAGCCATGAATTAACCTATGAACAAATCTAATAGCTCTTGCAGTTGGCAAGGTATTTGGCTGGCTCTGGGTGATGAAGCACATTGCTTTGCATGTGTTGCCAACAGCAGCTTCACTGCCTACTGAGGCTGGAGAAAGCACCTGAATAGTCACTGGGTGTTCGGAAACACATAACAGAGCTTGGAAATGAGTGTGAGTAACATCAGATGTTGGTGACCAGGTGTGACAAGGTCCCACTACACTGATATGCGGGGAAAAGAGCATAGCTTAGATCAAGCTGCCACTTTTTGGGCACGCACTACAGCCCATTGCCCATTACTGTACAGAGGATATTTAACACAAAAAGGTCCTTTCATGTAGTCACTTGCTCATTTTCAGCATCTTCATTTGAAACTGCAGGCCCTGAGCCCAAAATTCCCTTACATGTGGACCGGCACTGCTTACTGTGAGAAGAAACATGGAATGACTATAAGAAACATTTACATTCACCTTAAGGCCATCTCATTGTACCACAGAGAGATGAAATGACAGGCACATAAATGACAGTTCAAGGTTTTCTCTGATTTAAAAAAAAAAAAAAAAAAAAGTCCCATGATATAGTTGGGTTCACCAAGAAGGGGAAAAATAAAGGGGGAAAAAAATAGATTTCCTATTTTCCTTAGCTTTGCTTCTAGAAATGGTTGAATAATTTTCAGCTCTAACTTTTCCAAAGAATTAGCCTGAGGCAGAGAGCAAAGATTGAACACTGCAGCACCACAGGAAAGCTCTAAATACCTGCTCCCAGTTCAAAGTCTGCTACAACACCGAACACTATTATAAGCAATGCCTCATAGCATTGCCAAAACTACTGCAGCAGTGTGTACCCTTCCTCACCAAGGTCCCGGTACCTACAACTAGCCCTCTGAAGGTCTGAAGGCTGCATTTCCTTCTCTCCATCTCTTTGTGTACCTCTGGTACCCATCCACATCCAAAAAATGGCACTTCTCCACAGCAGCAGAGAAGAAAGCACAATGCAGATGAGCCCCAGGGTCTCTGTGGGCACTGCAAGGGCAGAGACCTCAGGGAAACTGAGCTCAAAACTGTACAAACCAGCACGTGCTGCTATTTTTGCTTGTGCCAGGTCCAGCTTGCCCCTGTGCAAGTGGCAAACAGATCTCACTTGACGCACCAAACCACAGCACCTGAACACAGCCGACAGCCTCACTAGCAGCAAGTCTGTGTATCTGCTGGAGTAGATGCAGCCTGCGGTACGGTGACTGGCTTCCTCAAGACTTAGAAACAAGAGCTAGCATGAGCGAACACACAGCTTGCTCTTTGCGTTGTTATTTTGCAACCTCTAAACTGCATTACTATGGAAATGAGGCTGGCATCTCTGCAAGACTGAAAAATTCCAGGAAATCATGAGTTGTTGGAGGATTTTTTTGTTGATTTTTTTAAACATGGCTGTTTTAGAAACGACAGATGCAGAAACTATAAAGACACACGAACAATTTGTACATGTGCATTCAAAACTGAAGAATGTCATCTTGGGGATTAACATTTTTAATTCCTCATTTTCCTTCTTTAAAATAAAAAAAAAGCAGAGAGGAGCTCCATCTTGAAATCTAAGGCATATACTAATCATTTTCAGCACACACAATAATATTTGCTAATTGTTTACTAATTGTTCCTATTCCTGTAGAATTCTACTGAAAGCAAAAGTTTGTGGTGGGTGAAACATCACTGGAACATTAAGTGATTTATAACACAATACACTAGATGACCAAGAACCTTTTCTTAATAGATATTTCCATTTATGAAGAAGGGATTCTGAAATTTTCCATACTATCAGCCCACTTTAATTGCACTTGGCTGGAAAACAGATGGAGGGAAGAAAAATCCTAGTCTTGTCTTAGATATTCATTCATTTCTCCTGTAATTTAAACATTTAAAATTGCATTGGAATTACAGAATACAAAAAATGCCGCAGAGCTTTAAAGTCAAGTCATTCACCTCCTTGCTCCCATCAGATCCTTTCACACTGGCAGCATTTTATTATGTGAAGAAGAAAAAAGAAAAAGAAAAAAAAAAGAGGAAGCTGCAATCTTATTTAAATGTGTATTATTTATGCTATGGGTGGCTCTGCGGGTAGCAGCTGGGCATCACTGCTATCAGCACAGGGCAAACACTGCAAAGGACAGTCATCACCTCAATATTTTTATATTCAGGACAGCTAAAGCATCCAGAAAATGACAGAAAGGCCACAGATGCACAGAAAAGCCTAGAAGAGCTTTCTGGCTCTCAGGTCAGCCCACCAGACTTGCTCAGGTCTCTCTGGGGACAGTTCAGAGGAAAGAAGAAGGGCACTTCTGCAGAGTTCAGCTGGTACTAAAGAAAAGCCAGTTCTCTGAGGAACAGCATTTCAGCGGTGGAAATGAGCAATTTGAGGTTTTCTCGCAACAACAGTAAACAGAAATTTTTACACACGCGGTAACCAAGTGAACGGCAGCTGTAGAGGTTTCTCTGATCTCAAACTAATTTTTGGAGGAGGCTGTCTGTTCTCAGAGGGGAGACTGGAGAGGGACAGCATGTCTGGGTTTCCCTCGCTGCTTCTCACAGGAGGACTGAATTTCACCTGCAGTCCTGGCATATGCAATGAAAACTGAAACCTCCACGCAGAAACAGGACTCATGCCGTGTACTCCCAAGCGCTTCCTCAGCACCTTACTCCCTACATCAAAACTGCAAAAATGTATCAGGACCAAGGCTGTGGGAAATGTCTCCCGGTTTTCTAGCAATGAATCAGAAAAGATGTAACCTCAAAGTATTTACATTGCAGAGTATCTTTCCACTAGTCCAAAAAGCACACTGAGTAAATTCCTCCCAGCTTCGTTTCACAACACCCAGGGACACTCCTTGAAAATTCAATTCATTTACTGAGTTATTGATATCACAGGTAATGTAAGGATTCAAATATGACAGGCCAATTGCTCCAACCTTTGTTCCAAAAATGAGCTTTTTTTCCTCCCACATGTATTCAGTGAACCACAGTCATAGTTGGAGGATGTGGCCTTTGCGATATCCTACAATTTCACTGTCGGGATTATTGCAACAGATGTGGAAGAAACATGAGCTATTGCCAATGCAACTCCTTGAAACAAAGATTAAAACAGTAGAATAAGTTATTTTTCCAGACCCTGCTAAGCATTCGAATTCCCAGTGTCTCATTTTTTATAGCGAAGAGCGCAAGGAGAAGTGACACAAGCATGAATCTATCCAGGTGACTGTGATTGACAATGAGCTGCTGAAGGACAGCACCGAAATGGATCTACGAAGAGACCACAAAACTAATTCCTTTTGTGATATAATCCTGACTCTCAGCTACAGTAGAAATGCTAATACATTAATCTATGTCTCTAATGTCACCATTCTAATTTAATACATTGCTAAGGAGATAAATCTCTGAATACATCCTGCATAAATGGCATGCATTGTTATGATTTTCTTAATAAGCCGTCGAAAATTAACATAGGCATTGCTAGCAGCTTCATATCCTAACGCAAATGCAATTTATTGTTTTGTGGGATGTAATGCCATACACATATACAGACAAGTTACGATACTACACTAATTTTTGCAGGCAGCCTTGAGACAGTAGACAAACTAGAAATGCAATGTGCTGTCTGATCCTGTCCCTTCCCAGTGCAGCTGCTCGGCATGAAGTATAGCAGCACTGACACAGGACCAGCAAAGGACATTTTTAGCTGACAAAGCAGGGTGGAAGATGGGAATTTACCTTTACATTGGGGAAATCGTGGATGGAAAACAAATTTGCCTTTTTTGTTGATTCGACTGCAGGGCGACGAGTTTGGGAGGCACAGACAGGCGTGCAGGCACGAGCTGCTGGCTGCCTCCCAGGGAAGCATTGCTCAGGCCCTTACAGCAGGGACAGACAGAAAGTGGCAGGACAGACCATGCTTCTGTCTTACGCACTTGTACAGCTGCACTCACTGTTACCAGCTCATTTCTCCACTCAGTCCACCGATGTAGCAGGAAACGGCTGCTTGTCCTATTTTTTACACATGAAAAGTTGAAGAATGTTTTTGCTGATTCCAAAGCACAATGTCAAGAAATCTGCTGGGTTCACCGACAGGTCTGCCCCATGGTTGGGCACCCCAAAAGAGCGAGATGCTGAGACAAAACATACCTTGGAGCAGGGGACACTGGAACGGCAGCCTAGGGGTAGGGCCAGCCCAGTAACACCCTGCAGCTGTTAAGCAAATTTAGACAGGAAAGAGATGGGGATGAGTAGAAGCATCATTTTATGTAATCCCACAGTCCTCCCAGTTTGAAAGTGCTGGAAAATAAAACAGGAAACATCCTGGTATTACCATACAAATCCATGGTGCCTTGAATAACACAAGCAGAGCTGGTCTCACGTGCCAAAAAATTAAAGCAGAGCTGGAAAAGGTATAAATAACAGCAAGAATGATTAAGGGAGTGAAATGGCTTCTGTGTAGAGAGACTTAAACAGATAAGAGCTTCAGCCTGGGAAACATGGTATGGTAGAGATCTATAAAGTCATGAGTAGCACAGAGAAGGGTGTAGGGAATGACAGTTCAGCATTTTCTAATGCAAAAACTCAAGGCCATCAAATGAAGCCAAAACGCATGAAGTTCAAGAACAGACCAAAAGAGGTACTTCTTCATGAGAAGCATGGTTGAGCTGAGCCGCAGGATGCTACAGATGTCAAAACCTTGTGGGAATTTGAGAAATTAATGGAAGAAAAATCCTTCTCAGGTTAGGAAAGACAGAGATGCTACCTACGGCTCAGGAAATCCCTCAGCTATGGACCAACAGAAGTGAAGGAGCATCATGCCCTGCCCAAGCACTCTGGCTGCACCAGTCTGACCAGGACAACCATCCCGATCCAGCAAGGGATGTTTCCCTACCACCGTGCTGAGCAACGCTTGACTCTCCACATGCACCTGAACCTCAGCTTGTGTGGAAAAGCAACAGCTTGCCTGTGGGCAGCAGTGAGAAGTCACTATCCTGCTATACTCGAGCCCTTTGCATTTGCATGTGGCACAGCAAAGCTCAGCTAATGGGCATGGATGCAGCAATGCTGAGCTATCAGCACATATTACGTGCATGTTATGTGGCATAAATTGCGGCACTGACGATCCTCCTGTCCCCAGAAAATAAAAAACAGACCTACAGCTCTAGCTCAAAGAAAAGACCTAGCCTATCGTTACTAGCACATTTAAGCTCATTTGCTGGTAGCAGCTCAGCAGCCCAGGGACAGAAGTAGGGAACATATTTTGGAAAGGAGCAGGCTCTGCCCTAAATCCAGGAAGGGACAGCAGGGCTAGCTATGGCAAGGGCAGGATGCCCCACGCCTCTTTGCCCTGTCCCTGAGCAAAGCAGCTCACTGCAGCACAGCCCTTGGCACAGGGCACACATCTGACACGGTATCTGCTGCCTGATATAGTGATGCACAGAGCGAAGGGGAAAAAAACCCTACTGCCTTCCCAGAAGTGCCACCAGTTAGTAGCTGGAAATGGGCCAGAGGCAGCAGCTCCTCTCCAGCAGTACCATGCGCAGAGCACCAAAAAGAAATGAGGAGCAGGAGGAGGGCAGAACAAGTGGTACAGATGAACTGCTACTCTTCTGAGATCCCAGAGCACAACCCCTAAGTTATGAATTATTTCAGAGTCAGGACACCATAAGACAAAATGGACTTAAACTTTTGTGTCTACTTTTGGTCTTCTCTGTACCAGTGAACCTAACTTGAAAAACTCACAGCGATGTATTGCAACCCAAAAGTCCGCCTTCACCTGTTCACAGTGCTCACGGTAACCCACTGAATATGATGCTGCTAACTCTGCTCTGCTGCAGCCTCGTGACTGCTCACCTCCGGGATGGAGTGGACTCAAATTCAAAAGGCTCCACCGCTGAGTACCACAGAGGTCTTCACTGCATGGGACATCAGCAAAGCAGTGTGAGGTGACAGATGGATCTCTCCTTTTATCATGTACGGTGAGGAAAAGCAGAAAGGACCCTTCTGCAGCAGCAAACCAGCAGCAGTTGGGTAGCACAAGTCTAGTTTTGCACAGCCAAACTCAGCACAGGGCTGGCTGAGAAGCCCTGCAACAAGTCAGGACTTCCCCCTCCACTACACAAAGATGCAGCTGCCGAAGAATTAATCTGCACTTGTTCTTGCCTTCTTTGACCAAATGCTGCACTGCCATACTGCACAGAATTCAAGTCAGCAGGGCAGGT
The DNA here is from genome assembly GCA_013399475.1 of Chauna torquata. Lineage (NCBI taxonomy): Eukaryota > Metazoa > Chordata > Aves > Anseriformes > Anhimidae > Chauna > Chauna torquata. Next base: position 491,612 of record VXAL01001854.1, read on the forward strand.
TTGATCTTTGCCAATACTATGACAGGTTTGATTTATTCTCACCTACAATACACACTCGGACTGTGGCTTCTGGCAGCTTGCTTTATTTCCAGATCAATGAGAAATTATTGCTGTGGAGAAGCAGACTTGGGGAGTGGATCTCGTCTGCTCTCAGGCACAGAAAGCCCACATTATTTACATGCAGACAACTCTCTCCAGGCTGCTTTAGGAGTGTAAGGGCCGAGTTTCAGGAGAACTTCTCCAACTGATGGCAGCCCCAGAGCTGAACCCATTGCAGGGGGTGTCTCAGAGGGATCCACCAGCCCCGTGAGGGTGGCTCAGATGGCAGCAGGCACCTCAAATGGTGATACGTACCTATGTGGAGACAACTGGATTACAGCCCATTGTGCTTTAGAAAAACACAACTTGAATTCTGACAAATAGGAATTAACTTTCTTTTCTCCCGTGCTTTATCACGATCCTTTCTGGAGCCATTACACACACCTGTGGCCTGAGAGCCCCTTTGAATGACCCACACAGTGTGCAGCTTAGTGACATTTGTGCAAATGACTGCAATAGAATTAAGAGCTATCCAAAACTGACTCCTCAGAGGGTTATCTCTGGCTCGTGGACTATAATAATAAGGGTATAATTGAAACCACCTGCATTTTCTGTCTCCTCATGGACTCCAAAGTTTAAGAGAGAAAAAGACTGGGTAGTAAAAACGTAGAAAAATCTGTATTTCTACTTTGTGGGAGACTCCTGTAATTTCAGTGTTTCATTTCAATTCAGATGGAAGTGTTGAATGTTCAAGTTTGGAATATAATATGAGCAGAAAGTCTCAAATGTTTTATTTGGGGCCAACTGAAACATTTAATCCACCCTCAAAATGTTTTTTAAAAAAAAAAAAAAGGAAAAAGGAAATCTCTGAACAGAAGAGGGGCTCCTGAACTAACCAGCAGTAAAAATCAAGATTTTACTCACTAGAAATCTATTCTGGAGGAAGATTGTTTTTGAACAGATATGTGAAAAAATAAGCTTCTCAGACAGCTTCTTTGAGAATCAATTTTAGATAAATATTATGAAACCACAAATAGCATGATAAACATGCTTGCTATGTTTCTTCACCCAGCTGCAGCTGGGAAACCAAGCAATAAATACTATTTATTTATTTTAATAGTATGCTTAGTGAAAGTATTACCAATATTTCCCAAGCTTAAAATCATCCACAAATGTATTTTACCATGAGGCTCAGCATTTTCATAGTAATTTACAACTTTAAAAGGGTAAACTCTATTACTCTCTGTCAAACCAACAACTGGGTAAGTGCAGAACGTTACCATATGAAGTATGATGAAATTTATTGCTGCAGTCATTAGTACATATTGATTTTGTTTATAACAACCCAAGGGGAATACTAAACCGATTACGCCTGTGCTGTGCTCACTCTCGCTCTCTGACAGGAAGCAGACATGGCAATGCCAGTTTGCAAACCACCACTCCCACTCGCTTTCCTCCAAGGACGGCTTTTTGCAAGAGATCAGTGTTGCTTTTTCAGTGAGTGCTTCGGGTTTTGCTCCATTTTGTGGCTACTCCATGCATTGCTTGACTTTTAAGAATGTGCAGCTCTTAGACTGCCAGGACAGCCACACAGAACAATTTGTTATTAGTCAACACAAGATTAAATATATCAACTCCTTGTTAAGCACGATTTCCACAGGTAAAATCAGGTTTTGGCTCCTTTTACAGTGTTGGATCCCCACACCCAGCCTTGAATCGCAGGTACTAACAGTAGGACCTGCTGAGGACTTCCCTTAAGGTTATTGAACTACTTCTGAAAGATACAAGTGAAAAGACTTTTACACAGGAAAATCTGCAGACAAATGTGGTTTCTTGCTTTGACTTGTGTGGTGAAACAGCACTATAGACAGATGCTGATTTCATTTTTAACTGATCAAAGACATGGCTTTTCATACTTGTGTAAGAAGACTAAGTATGAAATTTGATTTAAAGAATCAGAGAGTTTCAATTTAATGTTTAATTGAAAAATATTTAATTATTTTCACTCTGCAATTAGGACAAAAGAAGCAATGAAATAGAATTTCCCATATTCATACGATTTTGAACATCGGGGGTAGCTCAGAAATTTCCCCTAATTAACCTGAAAAGACTGACATAGTTATTTCATTCCATTCTTTCTACCATTTTTACTTAAAAGGTATTTCTTTAATTGAAGAGAAAAGCAATTTCAATCTTAATGACATGAGTCCGGGGAATGCAGCTTTATGAAAAAAAAATTGCTGAATTAACATGCAAGAAAAGTGAAATTACCGAGCTCGTGACTGCAGGACCAGCTTAGGAATCACCTTCCTCCAGACCAACCCAGTGGTGGGAGGCAACAGATGTGCTTCACAAGCTTTTTAGTTGCAATAAAGATACCTCGATGTTTGTGTTTTGCTTTTTCTGCCCCACGATGCCAGAAGAGCAGGTAACAGAGCCCAACTCACAGGTGCATTGCCTTGCTAACAGGGGCCAAGGATGGAGTATGCAAAGGAAAGATTGGCTTCATCTGGCACAGCAAAAGTCACCAGTAGTGCCAAACACCATAGACCCAAAGAAGAGAAAACACCTCCAAAACGTAGCCTCATCACCCCAAATAAAAGAATACTTACTGTCCTTGGTTCCCTCCCTCCATCACGCCTGTCCTGGGCAAGTTTCACCATCACACATGTGTGCTGCAGTTCCTTCCCTTTGCACCACGGCAAACTCCATGATCACTTTTTATAGGCTGCCTCTTGCCACTGCTCTTGTGCACAGCATCTTGGTACTCATCGTGTTACTCTTGCAACAGGCATAATGAACCAACTCACGCAAGCAGCCCAGAACACTACCTTCGGGCAATTTCTATCTCATGCCCTTAGGTTGCTTACCTCACTACGCAGAATATCACGCAGTATTTCGTAAGCAGCTATTTTGGAAGCAGAAATGCAGTTTACACAGGCTCAAGAAGCTGAAAAAGCTCTACACTGGAGGGTTGCAGTTCCTGCTCCATTCTGTTTCTTCCTTTGGGCTTTTTCCCCATTGTCCAGCAGCACAAGCAAGGATGAGATCCAACAGCTTGTAACAGGAGCTGTGCAACAGCTAGGATACGCTGTCTCTGCACAGACTTAACTCAGCATCCACATGTGAGTAAATACATCCTTCTGACTAGCTCTCTAGTGAGGATCAGTGAGCACAAGTGCTGTCTTTCCCCCATTTTTTGACAGTAGCTGAGCATTTTCCCCTGCTCTCCCAGGGAATGCCATTCTGCACTGAAACCAGCCACTGTACACAGAGCTACAGCTGCAACAGGGCAGGTACCCAGGGAATGGAAACTGCAGCCCATGGAAAAAGTAATCAGTTCATTAAGTCCTACTTTTAAAGCCAGGCTGATCTCTGACTGGCCCTTCACACACACCATTTCTTCATTAGGGGTGTGCAGACCGGGTCGTAGCCATTGGGACGTTTCGGATCAGTCCGGCAAGGCGCACTCCGGGCACGCGCCTTCCCACAGCGCTCACTTTCCTGGAGATCAACCAGCAGCCTCACGGGAAAAACAAATGTGGGCACCACTGGGAAGTTATTTGACTCAGTATGCTTGTGACAGCACATGCATGGCTACATCACTCCTCTCTGTTTGGAAAACAACATATTAAAATCAGGTCATCCATTGCTCAGAAAGTCCTCATTTTCCACCCATCTTCCCAGATTATTTCTTTTTTTTNTTGTTTGTTTTTTCCCCCTGATTTACTGTCTTTCTTCCCTTACACACAGCAGCCGGCTGCTGGACACTCAAAATCCCTCCTGAAGTCACTAAGTAATGTCACCACTTACTGTTTTCCACCTGCAGTCCCATCATCACTAATTACAGCTTCCATAAATTAGTTCACTGGTGACATCTAAACAAAGCCATTTACAAATTGCAGCAATACCGGGCAGCCCAGCTTCCCAATAAGGGTAATGACTACCTGTAAACACTGTCAGACTGCATGGGAGGGATGATGTGGTGAATTCCCCGTTGTTACTGTCCAGCAAGTGGCCAGGACAGCACAGTTTTGATTTTATCCCTTGCATGTAGGACTTTCCTGTACTGATCAAAGCAGAGAGCATGTACTTTAATTGCCAGTGCTCTCCATATTCACTACAAATTGAGGGAAAGGGGGAAAAGCATCCTGGAATCGGAGAGCTTCAGTTCCTTGCTGGAGAAAGCATTCAACCATTCTGTACATTAGCATGGAAACCATTAGCATGGTTGGGTTTTGCCAACCTTGCTTACACACAGCACTCTCTTACGACACCAAGATGCCTTGAAGGGTAAAAGCACTACTCAGGGTAAAAGCTGTGGCTAGAAAGCAGAACAGAAGTGTAGCTGTGGCGTCTCTGTAAGATTTGGGACAGGATTTGATGTCTTTAGAGGTCTCAATCACCGCAGACCTCTCCAAGAAGCCATTGAGGTGCCGGAAGAGGTTTGTGCTGCCAAATTGCACCCAGACACATCTCAAAATGATCCTTTCAATGAAGTCACTGCATTCCCTGACACTTCCTTGGACAGCACCTGCAAGGCAGCTGCGGGAGAGGTGCCCATGCTGCACCATTTGGGGTAAAACAGGCTCCGGTCGCTCTACCTGCTCTGACCACCCAGGAGCAGCTTGACCAAACAGCAGCAGCTATGGTCAGCTGCATGGCTTGGGGAACATTTAGCAGCACAAAAGCCAGTTAATATTTCAACAACCGTCTGGGGAGTTTAGTAACTGTAACTCCAGCCTTAGCAATGCCCCAAGCTACCTCATGCTCTGGCTACACTCTGCTGCAGAAATGCGGACTTGCATTGCCAGCAGCAGGGTGTTCAGGCAGCAGCCCTTACATCCTGGTTGCAGAAGCCTCCAGGACCATATTCACAGCCAGCTAACCCATTTGAAATGAAATCATTGCTTATACAGCAGGACTGGCAATCATGGAACAAAGAGCTGCAGTTTTTCCCTGTAAGCCAGAGTTAATCTGGTAACCATTTGCTGCTTTAAACCCACTCTCCATGACCCAAAGCATCAAAACAGAATAATCACTAGGTAGTCATTCTGGAAACTCCCACACCACAGACCTTCAGTGACAGCCTGGGAGAAAGAGCAAGACAAAAAATAAATAATTAAAACAAACAAAAAACAACAACAAGACCAAACCATTAGTTTTTCCATGGACACTACAGTAAGAATTTGAAGTAATGTGCTTTTTGAAAAGAAACCTTCCAAGTGCATTGATTGTTTCTTGCTTGCAGAAAATCCCAACTTAGGGCTTCCATTGATTTATGTCACATTTAAAAGCCTAGTTTGCTTGAGTTATTCCACCACACTTTAAGCCAAGCAATTAATTCTTAATTCTTTTTTTTTAAATAACTTACCTACTGCATAGAAAGTTTCTGAAGCATATACAGCACTATAGAAATGAATCTCTTAGAAAGATGCTAAGCATTCCTATTCCAACATATTTCAGAGATTGAACTGCTCTGATATTAGCGGCCTTTGCAGCACAAGTACGTATATGTGTGACATGTCTGGAACATTTTGTCACTCTGGTGGTGTCTGGATGCCTAGCATGAGAAACCTGTCAGCAGCCAGTATGGAGCACATTCTATTCACCTGTCACATAAGCGTTTTGTATGTGGAGATAACCCAGACAAAAATGGGTTAATTATTTGACCACACAGATACAGAAATATTATTCTTTCAGTTAAAACTTCAGAGGAAAAAAGAATTAAAGGCAATGTATTCTAGCAGCTGAAATATCGACGCCTGCATGTACTGCTAATCTGGAAGCAACCTGCAGCTCTCTGCAACAGTTTGCCTGCCATTCCCACCATCTGCAAGACTTTTCTGTATTAAATAAACATATAGGCTGGGACATCTAAGTGCTAAGAGGAAGTTTTTCACCACTTCAGATCTGTGCCTAAGCACCTACAGGAGCATGGAACACAAGCATCCTCACCTTGCTTAAAAGCGCTCCCTTAACTTCTTCGCCACGCGCATTCTTCGCAAGTGGTCAGGTGTGAGGAGCTGGCCATAAGCCGCACGCAACAGCACCATCCTTAGCCCCAAGTGCCAAACTATGCTAATAAGAGCTCAGATTGCTGCCAAAAGAAAAGCTACATCAGCCGCCATCTTTTCCCAATACTTGCCACAAGGTATGAAGTGCAAAGAGTCGTTTTCAGCATTAACTGGTTCCCTGAGCCAAGGACAAGAGCTGCTCTGGGGTAAGCACCTACAGCACATCCACAACCACTCAGGAAATGCAGTGCCAGCCATCCGATGACATACTGTAGTAGGCACTCTTTTTCCAAGGCCATTTACTACGCTCCAGATGCCTAATTAACAATAGCACGTAAAGAAACCAAATCTCCCTCCGTCCAGCCTGGTTTCCCCAATACGAAGATCTCACTGCTGTGGGATGATTGAACGGATAATGGCTTGCTGTTAGCACAACCATTAATGCACTCATTAGCATTTGCACAGGACTCACTCTGCAATCAAAGTTATTTGAACATCGTTATATGACCGTTACGAAAAAAAAAAAAAAAAACACCACCACCACCAAAACAGCTTTTGAGAACACAAAGGCAGCAGAGGTCCGGGGGTGACCCAGATCAGCCTGGCATAAAGGAAATAGCACTTCTCTCATGAAGTTTCAGCACAGATGTGCCACATCACCTGCCCCATAGCTGCTGTGGAGGCTGGAGCTGTGCACAGCGTTTGATCCAGCAGGAAGAAAGAGGCTTAGACCTCACCAGTTGTCCAGGACTGCTGAAATCAGTTCTGTGCTTAGAGGTAAAGCTGAAAGCCTTGGTGGCATGCAGACAAAGCCAGAAAAGAGGCAGGGGCTACCCAGATGGCCTTCCTGGATGTGGGTGGCACTCAGGGCACACGGAGAGGAACGGCTCCACGCCCCAATGGGCAGGAGCTGTGGGTGCAGGAGAAAAACAGCCCTGTAAGAGCTCGGCAGCCTCCTCGCTCCCAGCCCAGCCCAGCCCAGCACCTCCCTATGCCCCATGCATTCGGGCTGCTCTCGCAGCACCGAAACCTAGCTCCAGACCTGTTTGCAGGGCCACCCTCTAATGTCCCATTGCAGAGCAAAGCAGGAGCAAAATGGGCTCCTGTGGCAGCTGCTTGCCCCATTTCACATCAATGAAATGCTGTCATTCCAGGTAACACACAGTAATGAAGGAGAATTAAACCCTTTCAAATAGCCAGCAGGTAGCATACATCTCCACCCCCCACCCCGGGAGGGACACATCTGCTTCACTTACACACCACAGAGCCCCAAACACGTCCTACTCATCACTGCACAGGTTACAGCATCCAACGTCCCATCACCCCGCAGGCACTGCCGCAGCTCCCAGCTTCCCCGGTGCCAGCCAGGCGCACCCCCGGAGATGCACAGCTGCACCCCACCGGGGCTGATGGCCCCAGCACCCCTCCCACCCGGCGCTGGGATTTTACAGCCCTTGCAGACAGCACTGCATTGAGAAACCCAAAGCGGACTGAGGCCATCAACTTACCAGCCCCCAAGACAAAAAAACATAAAACTGATGTATTTAACTGTGGCTTCAAGGCAATGACATGTTTAGAGACAGGCAAGATACACGGCATTAAAAATCTCAGAACTGTCATTGCTTCTTCAGACCACCATTTTCATGTTTTCTTGCTAAGTATCTAAAAAACCTCTGGTGTTTCCCACTAGGGAGGCTTTTTTTAAAAAAACTACACTGGCTATCTTTTTTTTTTTTTTTTAAGAGTTCATCAAGAATTCTCTTAAATTTGCCTTTTAGTCTCCCTTTTTTAAAGCTTTCCTTTGCAGCTACGGTATCTAGAAATGATATTTTACTTATTTGCTTATTTTGCTTATTTTGAGTGCTGGATTCCTGTGCAAGTACAGGGAACTCTACAGTTGCAGGACTTCAGCAGACTTTCAGGAAAGCAGCAAATGCCATGAGACTGAGAGCTGGCAACACAGCAGATCTGTCACAGCGATAACAGATTTTTCCCCCATGATTGAAATAAAATTCACGAAGTTACACAAAGGATGAATTTTTACTCATCGTGTCTTTATCTGTTCATTAGAAATAAGCCTGGAAATGTAGCTCTAGGGAGATAAGAGGAGCTGGCTATGTCTTTGGGCAGGATTGCTGCTCTTTTCATCAATGCTGCAGGAGCGAAGAGGCCTCTTGAGCTCAGCACAGCTATTGCCATTAGGGAGCACACACTAGGACCACGCTTCTTAATCTGCCCTGTTTTCACTCATAACCTCAGGCATTCCTGGGAGTCCTGATGAGCTCTGGTGAATTTTGGTGTTTGCAGTTTAAAACACCTTCATCCATGGATGCCTGTGCTGGAGACAACCCCATGTACGTCCAGGAGCAGAATGAAGCCTGCTCCCAAACCTCCACCCTCCGGCAGAAACCCCCCATCTCTGGAAAATGAATCTCTTCACCTCGACACAGGACTGTGTCACCTGGGACATGGGAACACATCCCCTTTGGCAACTGCATGCCAGTAGAAAAAGACGTGACAACTAATGCAGCCTTCTTCCCAATTACAGCAAACACATCCATATCTGCTTTCCCCTTTGGATTCGGATTTTCATGTTGCAAAGGTTGAGGAAAGGACAGGTTTCAAGAGGGTGGCCTGCTGCCCGTGGGAGGGGAGGAAGCCTTTTGCAAAGAAGAGTGAAGTCTGGCAGCAAAGCTTCCTTTGAATTATACTGACATACTTCTCTGCTGTTTGTTCCTCCATTCACTTTATGTCTTGCTAATGGTCTCTCATTCTCTTTCACATCTTCTTTAACCATGATGTTTGAAACCTCAGCCATAGTGATGCTGAATTTGGGCAAAAGCAGAAGGGGAGGAGAGGGAGAGGGAGCGAGAGCAAGCACCCGAGCACACCTTATCACCCGTTTCTGCACAGCACCAAAGGCAACATGCAGGTGGGGAACCAGCTGCAGTTCTTGGCTTGGGTTTTTGAAAAATAGGCTCCTGTTTCTTTCTACAAATTGCCACATGCAGTACTGTAGCTTCTTGGAAGCTGGCTGGTTAGCAAATGCCCGATATGAGGGTGTGTGAGAAAACAGGGGAAACACAAACTCTCATTGACCTTAATGGGGCCAGGGCCCCCTCCGTCCTCATTGTCCCTGTCTCCTGCCTCCACATCTGTTTCTCCAGGTCTTTCAGCTCCTCTTGGTTTGCCACCATCACTCAGCACAGTTTCCAATGGAGCATGGTGCAACCACAGCTGTGCTTTGCAATCACCTGAAGGCCACAGCCACTGGGGAGGCTGCAAATGGCTCTTGGTCCCTCCAGCCACGACCACATCCAATTTGCAGCAAAGCTTTGACTTTTCTGCCCCTTAGCATCCTCCCACTACACAGGCTTATGGCCAGGTTTATTGGGTGCAGGTGGCAAGGTTTTGGTAGTGCAGGGTCTTCATGGATCTCTGTGAGGAGAGTAAAGCCTGGGACAATCTCTCCTCTAGGCTAGTCTAAGAACAAGTCAGTGACAAACCTGGAGATTTACCAGTCACAACACTTTTCCAGGGACATTTGTGCTTGTGCCCCCACTGGCAGAGAGTTCGCTGCAGGCTTGCTGCTTCTTATTTGTAAGGAGGCCAGCGCTGCTTTCCTTTTGCATCTGTTTTTTTGGGGTATTGGAGTACAGCCTGACTTACTGCCTTACTCTAAATTCCAAGACAGTGGAATAAAAATAATTCGCTGTTAGTCAACCAAAGCTGTCTTTTCTCTCTCTCTCTCTATTGATTACTCCTGAATAATCAATTGACATTTGGCACAGTCTTATTTATAATAATTCAAGTCAGCAGCAACATAATTTAGAAACTGGCTACTAGGCATGTGTTGGTAATGAATCGAATCCATGGATAATTCAAATTCATAGACTAAAAAATTACATTTAAATAATGTTAAGGTTGTGACAACCTGACAAAAGACTGCAAATTCAATGTGAAAACTTTGCCTCCCTCTGTGGCTGAGAGGAAAGCCTGGAGAACACATGAGAAAGGACAGGCATTTGCTGCCTCACCTGCAATCGCACAACACCTTTCATTTCACACCTAGATGACACCACCTTTGTGTTGAGCTGAATTTCATCCCTCCTCCTTGCTCAGTCATTTCTAGTGGTGTCATTTGATCCCGTAGTAGAGAGTGGATTTATATTTTTATTACAACAGATTGCTTAGCCTGGTACAAAGCCAAAGTATTGGGGTGTGTAAACCTCCTCCAGTTTTGTGGATTACTGAGCTGGCGGTGTGTTTATCCAGTTGTTGCATGGAAATGGGACCAAAATGACCAAAACCCTTGGCCATTTCCTGCTGGGCATGAAGCTCCCACTGATACCCAGCTCCTGTCACAGCACAAGAAATGGTCCTTTTCTCTTTTTTGCACCCTGTGCCAAGTTTTACTGTAAATAGAGCCTGAATCTAGCATGGAGGGTTACCCTTAAAACTGCAACAGGAGATACATGCAAATTGTAAGCAACTTCACGCTAAGCAAACTAATGGCTCCTTAAATAGCTGGCTAGGCTGCTCATTTTCCCATAGGACTTAAAAGCCACAGAAAGCCATCCAGTTGGATGGATGTACCTACAGCCAGCCCCAGAAGGACAGGTATTCTCCAGAAGATGGCACTGGCTGTGAACACCAGCCCTTGGCACTTCCCCATCATCATGTGCCAAGATGGGTTTGTGCTTCTGAATTGCTGCGGTGCAGGACAAATTATTTCTGTTTATTCTAAAAGCATTCCAATAAATTATTATTTCTCCAAATGGAAACCATAAGGAGCACTAGTGATTGGCTACGGCATTTTTTTTTTAGTGGGATTAAATAGCTAATAGCTCGTTAAAGCTATCGTGCAGCCAGGACAAAGTGGCAGAGCAGCCTGGCTAGGCTGAAGCCCTCACCCCAAAGCAGCAGCACCCAGGGCTCACCACTCCTACTCTGAAGACGCAGCTGAGACCACATTATTGGCAGCTGAGCTCTCAGAAGTTGTGGGAGTACAGGTTCACTTCAGCTAGAAATGTGAAAGTATCAGTGCTTCCCCAATATTTTAGTATCACTGCTTCCCCAGCATTTTAGTATCTGTGAAGTTTGGCTTTTTAACCATTGGGAAGTAATGAAGATCACCAGAAAGCCACAACGTATAAAAGAAGAGCCCTCAAAATGGTTGTTGAATCTCTTCATACTGATGTAGGGCTTTTGAGATGCCGAGCAAGCAGGAGCTCCTGTAGGACTCACCAGGAGCCATGTTCAGACAGTGCCCAACCCGCAAATGTATCTTCTGTGAGAGAACTGGGTTTCTCTAACAAAAGTCCTCCCTGTAGCCTTCAGGAGGCTCTTCCCACTTGGAGGGTCAGAGCCAGATACTTAGGGCTAAATGTGAATCCTCTGCCCTTCCCATGCAAATGGGACTGACACTTGAGTTTTGGACCCACAGCACCATCATCTCCTTAACTGCCTTATTAACACTGAACTATACAGATGAACATATTGATGAATTATTAGACATCCTAGGGATTCAGCAGTAGGTTGATATAAGGCAGCCTTTCATGGTAACCTACCTTATATATATTGCCACCAAAAAAAAAAAACCACACAGAGAAAGCTTATGGCTGTGTGCTAGATTGCAAACACTACGGTCTTTGCAGTTGAATTTCAATTATGGGAAAATGCACTGTCAAGCCCTCATTCAAACCCTTAATTACCAGAGCTTAACCACCACATACTATTGAAGGAAACTATAATTCACTTTGAAAAAGACCTGGTTTATACCTATAATTAAACTAATCATAATTAATTCCAACAGCTACTGCTATAACTATTGAAGTATTAAAGAAATGCATTGTCAGGGATTGCTTATAGCACTGCCGTGGTGGAAAAACAAGTGCACTGCTCTGAGCACTGGCGTCAGAGTCCCCACGCTGCCATGGTGGCACATTTGGATGTCTAAGTCCACTGCCTGTGAGCACTGTGTGCGTGTTGGCATGCCTCAGGTTTCCCTACAGTTCTGCATCCAGGTCATATATTTAGCAAAGGATACTGAAGTTTTCATCTCCATTTCACCCTTATTTTTTAATGTGGCCTTCTATCCAACCTAAGCCATGTCCAGATCCTGGACTTTTACTAGGTAACGTTTCTAAGATCTGGCCTTCCCATCTGCTTGGCGAGTTCATCTTTTGCACTTTTCCTGGAGCTCTCCTACATGCCTTTTGCCAACTGAGAACATTGCCAAGGGATCACCTGTCCAGCCTGTTTTTGGAAGCGCATTGCTTCCCCTCGGCATCCTTCAGCTAGAACCCTAATCCCATACAGAAGAGCCTTTCCCCTGCCTGTAAGGCCCTTCACCCTCTACTGCCACACAGTCTCTTCCCTGACAGCGGAAACTGTTAACTTTCCCTCCACCTACCGCAGCCTTAGTGCCTCTGCTACGATTTTCTGCGTATTTTTGCCATCCCCTCTGCAGTCTCCGAGCAACACCGGGAAAGGCTAAGTGCGAGGAAAACTCAGCCAGGAAGAAAGCTCTCAGGGAGCAGCAATCAGGGCTGGGGGATTGTAATCAAGAAAAAGAGGGTGGAGAGAAGTTGCAGTTTCTTCTCTTTCTTTAAACAAAATGACAGACTGACTGAAGGGAAGAGAAATATCGCCCTACAAATTCTGGGTTATAGTGGCAGTGTGGTGCACTAACAGATTATAGCATTTTATTGCAGAGTGCTGTTAAACGGCAGGAGGCTTTTCAAGCATCAGTGTCAAATATTGTGTAATCTGCTAAGTAATAAACTATTAAAAGAATACAGAGCACATCATATTTCTTGACTTGCACAGTTTGCTTATTGGCTTTTATACATGTCTGCTTTTTAATTTCACCACCAGAATATATCCAGCTGCTTTTATTCCTTCCTTTCCCAGGGCTGGCTGGGTTTTGTTTTGTGTTTGAAAGGCAGCTCCTTTCAAGTGTATGGGTTCATATTCCTTAGCAGCCTTCAGACAAATCCAAGTCTTCAGGGCTTTTAGTACATCATTGGCCAGCAAAGCTGCCAACGTTGTTTCTTCTTCCTTGTAGCTCTAAGCATTGCTCCTCTGGCTTTGTCTGCAGTGATGCCAAAACCTTATTTGTTCTCTCATGATTTCCAGGCGCCCTCTCTGCTCTATGAACAGACTCTCTACGACAATACATGGGTCTGAATTTTTTAGCAAGGTCAAAGAAAGGACATTCAGCACTTTAAGACCATCTTGCAGGGTAGACTTAAGCAATGTGCTCTTGTTTGAAGATGTGATTATTCATTAATGCCAAATTAAGTATGAGATCCTCCACTTGATTAAGGCCTAAACTGCCTGTACTGGGCTCTCCTGAGAAGCACCTACAACTGGAAGTCCCTGGCAGAGCCCTCCCATATTTCACTATCAGAAGGATTATCACTATTGACAGAGACAACTGGGAGTATAGAATTTCTCTGGTAATTTAAAGAAGTTATCCCAAATGTCCTGCTTGTTCCAATGTCACCATCTTGCTATTCCCATAATCTTCTGCCCCCTCCAATCACTTACTTTGCCTATGCCTAAAACTATAAATTTCAACAAAGTCTTTGCTGAAAAGATTGGGGAGTAGTGGCTTTTTTCCCCAGTCAGGGACCTTTTTGTTCCTTCTGCTGAGACAACCTGAAACCAAAAACTTGAACACTCTGTCTTCGAAATCGGATGGTTTTGATCTTTGTTGCAACTTGGGAACACAATTCTAAAAACATACGTCTCCTCCAAAACTGTTACCCTCCAGAGAGCCCTGCTATCCACACATATTGCGCTACTCCTACTCAGAAATTCAGAGAATCAGGGAAAACAAGAGTCCTTTTTTTAATTTTATTTTTTTGAAAGTGATCCTCCTAGAATGCTTTCCTGAATGTTTTATGTCGTTGTAAAATTCTATGGCATTTATTACTACCACATCTTGAACACACCCTGCAAGCAAAGCCTCTTAAAACTTTGATTATGAAAAATTCTCTTTGTAAACATGTTTGGTTGTTTCTATCAGTCCCTCCAAGACTCTGTTTTCTAGGTGAACAGAAGCCTAACTTGACTCAAGACACCCTGCAGACATTTGCACAAACCAATGAGTGAACTGCATAGGTAAAGAAAACAAATCTTTCACCACTTATCTGCTTTTTTTTCCCAAAGGCTTTGAAAGAGACAGATTCAGTAGGAGGTAATATATCAAGATGAATGGCATCAGTTAGCGAGGTGTGAGGTCCGTGACTTCCCAGGGAGCTGCACACATGCAGGTGAGAGATTTCAGCCTACCTGATGTGGCCACTGATAGCAGAGAGAGAAAATTTCTTGATAATCTTCACCGACAGCTCAGCAAGCCAGAGATGATCTTATGCTGCTGCTTTTAAAGACAACCCTTCGGAAAAAAAAACAATGCAAACACAAGGGCTTCAGCTGGTATCTAGTAGAGTGACAGTGACCTCTCCTAAGGTGAGCATTTATCATCATGGTCAACCAGGTCCACTCTCACCTGCATCTAGGAGGGGTGAAGGAAGGCATGAAGTGATCACTTGTACTCTTGACTGCCGAGGTCCAGCCGCAGTTCACCTGTGGGATCCAGTGTGTTTGACACATTTTGTGATCTGCTCTTAGCCTTGGGTTATGCTTTGCGCTGATGAACCAGGGTGCCTTCTCAGCTGGCAGTACCCACAGAGCTTTGCATCTCCAGTGGGGATAGCTCCTCAGATTTCGGCAGAACTCCTTCACATCCCACTGGGTGCAACCTTGGCCCGTCATTACTGGGCAAGGATCTCACAAGAAATCCCGAGATGCAGGTACCAAATCTAAAAGCCAGTGGCTGACCTATTTCACAATGTCACTTTGATCTTCAAAGTACTATTAACCTTCACCTGGAGTTTTTGTTCTGTTAACTTAGAGAATATTCACACTTACCCTTAAGAGCTGTAATGAGCTGGTGACAGTGATTAATTGTCTACAGCAGTTCTGTAATAGATGAATGCATATGATATCTCATTTATCAGGGAAATAACCACTTCTTTAAAGTCCATGATCAATCAAGTGAAAAGACGCAAGATTTGTTGACAATGCTGGATGCACTTAAGATGAGAAGGTCTTTAGCTGGTAAGGAGACTGCTGTTTTAAAGAAATGATTTACTGAAAACATGAAGCTTCCAGCTCCGCTCTGCTCCCCCTTCTTGCTCTGAGCGCGTTCAGTAAGCAGCCTGATTATAATCAACACATCAAACTCCGAATGTGAAAGGTAGGATTTTTGCCACAAATGGAAGAATCATTTGCTTATTTGCCATTTATTTTCCTCCCATTTATATGGAGGGTCCAGCGGCTAGCCACATCTGCAGGTAGTTTTGATGACTTCTCTAATTTAGCTATTTATATGAGGTAGCACACTAGAGCACCAAGCAGATCATGGCTCTGATTAGGTGGCAGAGCAGCCAGGAACCTACAAAGTACCTCAGACTTCACATCCACAAAGACATCTGCTGGCCAACATCATAAAAAAATAGATTTCAATTTTTGTTTTACCCTAACACTGGACTTGCCTTCCAAGATTTCAATCTTTCACTACATTCCTTCCTTGATGACTTGGTGAATAAGGTATTTTGTGTTTTGTTGTTGTTTTTATTTAAAAGATGTTTTTTCAGTGGTACATTTCAAAGGTAAAAATAGCTTTGAAGCACCTGTTCTGAAATGTCGCATTTATTTTGCTTTTCTAGACATAATCCGAAACTGGGGCATGAGTTGATGGAGAGCAAAGGGCCTATCTTTTGCCAGCTGAGTGAGCTCTGGGATCAATGTTTCACCTGTGTGACTCTCAAACTTTACATTTTATCATGCCGTATACCTGTCCACGTAGGATGAAACACCTTGGTCTCGGCAAGCCATTCCTCTTCTCTCTTCTTTGTCCACTAATCAAATATAGACAAAGTATTTTAAAACAGTGAAAACCCCAAGAAAAAGAAGAAAAGGAGAGTCTGCACGTCCTGGGGAGAGGATTGGTGTAAGGGAGCAAACAGTTTAACTCCTGGCTAATCCAGTGCAAGCTGAAAACGCCTAATGAAGGAAAACAACTGCTCAGTGATTCTCGGTAGAAAATGTTATGCTGTGAGCACTGACAATCCTTACAGGCAGAGTCTGTAAATAGCAGCAACCTGTGTGGTAACCTCAGTGTCACCTCCCTTCATCTCTGCCAGACAGGTGGGATGCCCTGCTCAGAGCAGCACTGGGGAAGGTTTAGCTCCTGCCTTTCTCTCTGACCTTGAAAAGGCTATCTACCCTCAGCCAACAAAGCTCTAAGGTGGGATTTTTAATTGTATTCAGGGGCATTGCATTTTCATATGAATTCAGAGAGATTTGGATACCAAACTGCCTTACTGCTTACAGAAAACTGAGTCTGAGGTGCGCAAATAGCCCTGTTAAGAGTTAAACAGATCTCTCTCAGGTTTAAAATTGGGCATCTGCCCAAGGAGCTCCTTTTTCTGAGTTCATTATTTTTTTCTGAGAGTTCCTTGTTATTGGGAGCTTTGCTACAGGCTGCTGTTAATGCATAAACTGCCTTCTTGGTAGGCAAGGTGGAGTCAACCATTAGCTTGAGCCACCCTGGAGACTGACCACCACCACCATCCCTTCCACCCAGGGCAGTCATTTGCTACACCCTCCTCAAGTCAATGCTGTTTAGCATCTTTGCGCAAAAAACAACAGCAGAAAATACAGCAATCTTTGTGGTGGGTCAGTGTGAACTGGATCAATGGAGCGTGCAATGGGTGCCAGGATGGGTAGGGAAATGCGTGGATAGGAGCTGGAGTGGGCAGAGGGAAGAGGGTGATTGACCTCTCTGTTGGGCACATGGTTATGAGACCAGTTCAGTCACCTCACAGAACATTGCCCCTGGACTGTAAATACCTTTGAACAGTTTCTTTCTTGTATCTATTCATGCCAAGCATTACCCAAAGGGCTTTTTGATAGTTAAAGTGTTCCTGGCTGGTATCTCCACCTATAGGGTGGTACAAACAGGACTCATACACAGATGGGAGGAACAACTCACTGCAGAACCAAGGAAGGGCCCAAAACGGGTGTAGGTGTTTTGAAACCTCATCAATCCAGGGCATTTTATGACAGTGTAATTAGCACTAGAGGCTGAGAGGAGTGGCAAAATACATTTATCCCCAACAAAGGCAGATAAAACCTGTAATTCTCACCTGAATTATCGTTTTCAAAACCCTGTCTAAGGAGACAGATGTTATGCCAAACCTCACTATTACAGATTGCATTTTTCTTGAAAATAACAAATAGCTAATTAGTTATGGGCACCTTCTGCAAAACAGACAATCTGGTTGCAGGGAGATGTTTTGATCATAAATAATTTCTTTGTTCTGAGGCTAGCCCTTCTCCCCTCTAAGTGCATTTCCTAATGCAAGGTGACTGCAAATCACACCCTGAAAGTACCAATTTTTTTTTTTTTTTTCCTCAGTAGCATATTACTAAGACATGCTCCATGAAAGCCTACTGTTTCTGGGGAAGAGGCACTGTCGTCCGCACCTGCACATCCTGGACAACCACCAAAGCTCCTGTGCAGTTTCTGGATGCACTCATCTCCCCCTGGTGTTTCACCATATGTCCCCCCTGGGCCTTTCTGCAGCATTAGGGCTCAGGTTTGGGTTGGGTTCAGGTGGAGCAATAGTGAGAGTAGAAATGGCACATGGAGAGCCCAGCCACTGCCACGGAGGGACAGGAACAAGCAATGGAGAGGTGCAGAGTAAGGACACTAAGGGTATGAGTGCGATGGAGTCGGACTGGAGCAGGATTTTAGCCAGAGGAACTAAAACCCTGGACTTCTTCAGCTTGGAGAAGACAAAGCTGAGAGGGATATGAGCAAAGGCGGCAAAATCCTAAGGCGGGGATGAAGTCAGTGCAACACTGCAGTTCACTGAGTTCAGTGTACGGGAAGTAGGCAGTATATAAGAACCTGCAGACGCTGGTGCAGAATCTGTTTAAGACAGAAAACAAAGCAAGTCCCAAAAGGGACTGGCCAAATTCATGGACAACTTTACGGGAATGATGCAGCATGTGAGAACTGTGTAAGAATGTGATCTTGTCAATATGCAGGGATACCACCTTAAATATGCCATAGCTAGTGAAGCATCCCTATCGTCTTCCTCTGAAACACACACATGCACAAATTCATGCCTACCAGAAGTTAATGACAGATTTGTTAATTAACAGCATGAGGCAAAGCCAAGGTTGATGTTCTAATAAACAGGTCATTAACTTTGGTAATGACCAATTTGGGAAGATGATTGCTCTTACAAACTGTATTCCATGGCTTATAAAAAGCAACAGTGCAGCTCTGAAATACAGCTGACAGCCAAGACTTTAACAGAGCAGTTGGTCTGAAACACTGGCCATTCTCTGGAAAATTATCGTCCCCATTTTTCACCAGACACAATGTGTAACCGGGAATCAGAATAGATATACTTCAAGCTACAGCAAGTAAAATTCACACAGATGTAAAAATGAAATAAAAATCGAACAGCTTCCAGACAAGTGATTGTCTTCACCCAAGGTGGCTCAGAAAAGGCACATGGTTTTCGTGAGCAGCTTTCCCTGACACCTGCCTGCCGCCATTTAAATCAGCCTTTTCTCTGTTTTTTTTTAATGAGGCCAAAGGACATGCCTGTTCAAGAGACTGGGCTACTCCAGGGAGATAAGTCTTTATCAGTAGTGTGTCACTGGCACAGATTTGCTCCTTCCTGGCAGAGGGAGGCAGGGTGGTAATATGTGTAAGGACTGGGATAAATAGTCAAACCACCTAAAACAGACACAGGGGAAAAGGGCTTTGAAACGATAACCCAATTTCCCATGACACAGGAGAAGGGAAAGGCCCCTGTGGTTTCAGTGCACTGCAAAGCAAGCCCCAAAAGAGACCAATTTGCAATGACTTGCTATCAGCGAACTACAAAAACCTTCTGGATGGGGAACAGAAGCAGGCTGAGATCATGCTGCAAAAAACTCCCCTGTTTGCAGGACCTGTGCCATTTTCTGATGTTACTGGAATGAGAACCAGAAGCAAAGGGGACTAATAGTAATGTGTGTTGTGAGCCAGAGGATCCATTAGGAACACTTCGGGGCCTTTTGGGGGTTAATTGAACATCCTAAAGAATGGTCACTTAATATCACAGCACTCAATAGTTACTAGAGAGTTAGTAACCAGATACCAGAGGGAAGAAATTACTCTTTCTATGGTTTATTATCAACTGGTTAGAAGAAAATAAAGTTTCATACGTTAGAAAGGTAGGTGAATGGAAACAGTAGCCTGGATTGGACCCTTGCAAATAGGAGTTGCATGGACATAAACGGTATTAGGGGAGCTGAGTTCATGGAGGACACTTACCCACAGCGAAACCAAAGCACTTGAAAATGTTTTGGGGAATTAATCCTGATAGTGGTTTAACGTAGCCTCTGGATAAAGCGTCTGGACTTGTGGCACAGAGATAAGAGGTATATACACATGTGCCTGTCAAGTTCTGCGACTAGTAGTGCTGTCTACAGTAATGCTGTTAAAACACAGTGTGTTAAAAGGCTAACAGAAAGCAAAGTTTTCCAAAAGTGATAAAACTGAGCAAAAGGGAAATCTGCCTCTGATACACTGAAATGGCATTTGCTTATGGCATGTGTTATACACTAAAAGTTAAACTACTGTGCTCTTCTGGGGGAGATATATATCATGCATTTTTCTTTCTCATACTTCCTTCTTGCATTTCAGCCCTGCTATGCAGTGTCTTCAAGCTGAAAGTTATTTTGAAAGAGGTTATACAGGTAAAACTTAGCAGAACTGGAACACCCCACCATCAGGCAGGGATCACTCAGGCTCCACGATGGACAGCTATGTAATCATGCACAGGCTTGGGAGCTGTGCCAGAAATCTTCTTGCAATTGCATCCTTGCACAGTCATTTGAGTGTACAAGGGCTGCTCCCTGCGAAGTACTCTCAGGGGCTCTTTCTGCCCAAAAAGGAATGAAAAGACATGGGTAACTGCTGATTCTGTCTCACAGTGAGCTCAGTATCATGAAACACTACCTAGGTAGCTATTTGGATTTGGACTGAGGACCAAAAGCATCCAAGAAGCTTATTAGGATCCCATTGCTTTTATACCTGAAGAATCAGTCCCAATGATGCTACATAATTTTAACTTGACAACTTGAAAATACTGACTTTCAGGGAAATTCAATTGGGTTTGCACCAAAATATTCTTACTAATATTTTCTTTCTTAAAGTATTTAAAATGGGCTGAAGAGACCCACAACTCTCTAGAAATCCAGAGATTACTTATGAACACCTTTCTTATTCTGATGAAAATGTTTTCTCTTTTGGAAAATGTAACATCACTCTAGAAGCAAAAAATATTGACAAATTGATATGCATAAAAATGATGAAAGAGGCATTTTTTTTTTGTAAACAGATCCTTTCCTAAATTTGCAACACAAAAAAACATGGGAGCAGACATATACAAAGACAAAGTGGACAGAGACTGACTATATCCATCCATTGATACAGCAGTGAAAACTCATTTGGGGTGCAGATGGTAATTTACCAACATAAGACAAACGATCACGTAAGGCAGAAGAGAATGTTACTGAAAATAAAAGTGAGAGATGACAAAGCACCTGTTATTGCCTGATGTAGCAATCAGAGCTGACACACTCCAATTGTCCATCTTAAAAAAATGGGCTTTATCACCAAAGAAGGTCTCAAATCATTATTTCTTCATTAATGTTATGTCAAATATGCAGGTCACATCATCAGCCTGCTATCTAAGAGTGAGAAAAAGCTAGAGAATATGGTTAAGGACACAAAATGAATAAAATTTACAGGAGTGATGGAATTATTTTTAAAAGTCAGAGCCAAGTAGAAATAAAATTTGGCAGGAAGAGAAACAGAGTGAGAAGACACTCCCTTATTTTACTGTTAAGTTCCTGACTATATAAATTGGCCTAATATTTCAAAGTGACTGGTATGTTTAGGTCTTTTCATCTTTGTGGACTGAACTTGAGGGACTTATAAATAGGCCAAGCCTTTGTAAAGTGCTCCGAGTTGAGGCTAAGGTAGCTAAGTTGGACATATTCAGAATAAAATATGAGATGCAGTGTTTAACAGAGAGGTGGCTCTCCTATGGAGCACACCTGCAGATGGAGACAGCAGCTTCACCCTCTTTTGAGTGGATGGCGGCTTTTTTTGGCATATAGACCTTTCTGTTCTTTTGGCTGTTGATTTTGCTCCACAGGAATCCTTTCTTGTTACTGAGTGAGAGAAAGGCATAAATGAAGAAATTTAGCTTTATCAAGACCAGACCAGAACCAGAATTTACTTACCCTGTAACTGACAATGCTCAATGAAACAAGATGCATAATCCACTATCTTGTACACCCCACAAAGCTCTCAGCAGTGGCTTCTCTCTCTTCATATGGAAATTTGTATCAATTTCACTGGGAAGAGATCTAAGCTAACGCCTGCCCCTGCTCTCATGCTCTCTCCCTTATCTCACAATATTTGTTGTCCTTAAAACATCAGCTCCTGGACTCACGTGATCACACAAGAATCTCAAATGCAATCAGTCCTCTGGGCTATGCAGAAAAGCTGGAAAATCAGCACACTCAAAGGGTACAAAAAGTCAGCAGAAAAAAAAACCACCTGATTTAGGGGTTTTGTACTTTTTAACCCTCAGATATACCCTCTCCTTGCAGTCACCATTCATCCAATTTACAAGAAATACTGTGGGACAGTTTGCCTAGCAAGGGGAAGGAGATGGATGGAGGGGGCAGTTTGCATTGCTAGCCAGCAGCTAGAGACCCTCACTTTGCTTTATGCAGAAAAGGGCTTATTCTGCAATACAGAAAACCTGCAGCCAAATGAACCAGTTAGTCCAAAGAAGGTGCAGGGGGAAGAGAGGTACAATTTACAGTCATTTATTTGGAGGGCGAACAAAAATCGAGTTTCCATCCGAACTTGAAAAAGATACATTTGACTCAGCAATTAAGTTGGGGCCTGCTACCGCTATCTGTGCTATTCACTGAGAGCCATTCTTACCAAAGATAACAGGGAGGGTGCCAACCCCATTAAACACAAGCAGTAAGTGCAGAGAGTGAGCAACACTGAGCTGCGAGAATGCATCTGTGCTTTGGAAACACCGTGCTAGGCCAGTGATTTGCAGCTCTGACAGATGCACAATACGGCATTTGGCTCCGAGATTGTATCTGTGGTCATTGGGAAGAACCAACTTGATGGCATCCGGGAGAATTGGGATTTTAAAAAAGGGAATTAATTTTAAAAGGATTCAACGACCTTTGCTAACTTCCAAAACAGAAAAAAAATCATGTGGATTTTTATATTCAATGTGCATTAGTTGCTCATTCTCTCTGAGGTGATTTTTTTTTTTTTTATTTGCATAAAGCATAGTCTGCATGAAAAGACAAGCCAGCAGTCTTGTGTGCACTCATATAGGATTTTGCTGTAATATTTTTGGTAGGTTTAATGTGGTTTTTTTTTCACTATTTGCAATCTCCCATCGTTTTCGTTACAGAGAAACAATTTATGTCCAAACATAGCTGTACACAGCCCTCTCAGACCTGACCCGTTCCCCAGCTTTCGACTGCCGTTAAAGCCAAATCACATTTATATTTAACAGCTTAATTTTCCAAATTGGTTTTATCGGTGGCCCTGTTGCCCTGTGAAGACAGCACAGGAGGGGAGATGAGGCCTGAACCGCGTGCCCAGCTGCATCGCTGACCTGCTGGCTGACATGGCAGTGCACCCCTGTGCCTCTTCTCCTCTAAGCTTCTGATGATTTAAGATGCTAAATCCTTCAGAGGAGGACCCACCTTTTGCCAAAGGACACACAATGGAACTGCTTTGTGCTCAATAAGACGGTCAACAGTGGAGGAAGCTCAAGGTAGATGTGAGCCAACAATCAGGATCCCAGCAGAAAACTGTACAAACCATCAGATTCTGCAAGGTATGGGCATCCTGCCTCTGACATGGCATGCGTCACTCCCTCAGCCTGACATCTCTTCTCTTTTCATGTGAGGAACCTCAATTCATTTTCCAAACCTTGTCTGTGTGCAAAATATCCAGCTTATTTTTCCTTATTGCATTGAAAAGTATCACTGACTGCTCTGTTTCCAGTCCTGCAGTTTGCCTTTCCCCTATCCCAGCCTAGGTCCAGACACTTTAAGACTGTGAAATACTTTTTTAAGTCAGAGAAGCATAAAGAATCATCAGAAAAATAAACAAATTCAAATAGTGAAAGGGGACATCTTAAAAAAAATTCCTGTGAATAAACAGGTCGCAGTATTTGCTCTCATTATTGTGCAGAAATCTCACTTCTTCCTTGAAGAGGTTCAGGGCCAAAATCAGAATTCATTTCAAGATTGAATTCAAGCAGGAAAGTATAAAACAGTGAGGAAAATGCTCCTTGGTGAAGCAGCAATGACAATACAACATTACATGCAGTCATGTGTATAGGTACAGAGAGATGGACCTGTAGATGAACAAGTCAGTGGCACATAGAAACTACTTAGAGCCGCACAGATAAATATGTGTCTATGCTTGAAAGATACACCGCATCGCACCTATTCAGAGAAGTGCTAATGAGGTCTCAATTTCCAGGTTATGCTTGGATGTCAGTCTTGCATTGACAAGAGCACAGCCACGAAAGTGAAATATTTTAATTCCATGTGTGCCAGGATTCTGTCAGTTTTCAGACATCTCTATTTCTCCTCTCACAAACCCTCTTAAAATTTGTCCCCTGGGAATATTGCTCAACTGCAGAGTGCCAACCAGGAACCGGAAAAGAAAAAACTGACTGAGAAACATGCAGACCTTCAAAGGCAGCAGAGAATTATACTGCTGGAAAGGAGATTGCGGCACTGAAAGAAAAAAATCCCTGTTGCTTATCTGCACAGAAGTCATGGGTTTCATTCTGGCAGTCTTTGCTCACCCTGATCAGCAGCTAATTGCAGAAGTGCTGACGATCTCAGCAGTGTTATGCAGTGAGCTCTCCAAGATCAATAGCCGTCCTCAGTCTATCAAGCCAGCTGTGCCATTGCACACTACGGAATTACTACTGCCCTTATTCTGCTTTGCAGCTTTAGTTTCTGAGCTGTTAGGACCCCCTGGGGAGCAGAGAAGGGAGCGAAGGCTTCTGTCTGCAGGATGAGAAGAAAATGGGACAGAAGCAAAGGCCAGAGGCAAATTGTGGGGACCTTGCCTGCACACAAGGAGCCAGGCAACATGACCCTACAATATTATGTGCTGTCCAGACAGCCGTGAGCCCTGAACATCTGGGAAATTCAGGGCACAGGAATGGACAGATGGGGGCAGCTGGGAGAGAGGCACTGGGGAGGCTGGAACATTTGGCAAAAGCCAGAATGGACAGAAACGGCAGATGAGATGATGGGACGGCCCCAGTAAGAGAGGCTGCAACAGTTTGGATATATCACATGATGTATGACAGGGCTGTCTGAAGGAGGGATCTGGGATCTGGGACTGCTTTTACAATTTTCTTGTTGGATGGGATTGGGCAAAACCACCAGGGTTTGCTTTGCCTTGGGGAAAAAAAAAAAAAAGAAAAAGAAAAGCCCTAAATATTATATATAAAAGAGTGCCGAAGTTGGAAAGGCATCTGAAGTTGTCCACCTAAGGAAATGTAACAAACAATGATTCCTTTGTGGAGAAATCTTCTGGGGGCGGGGTCACCTGCCTGCTCCAGAAATAGAAACAAAAAGCAAAGGGAATTAAGTTTTGTTTGAAAAGTAAAACGGACATTTTGACACAATCTCTTTTCTCAAAGGCATTCAGAAGTTTTGTCTCCATCCCAGAGATATTTCAAAGCTGCATTTGTCCTTCACTCTGCCCCACCTGCAGCTTTAATAGCATTTTTATTCTTTACATAATTAATATTTACATTTTAGTAGCAGCTAGCAGCTCCAACAGACACTGAATGCCCTGTAGTGTTAGTGTGAAAGGGATCTGTTCCTCTCTAGTCAGACAAGAAAGACAAAGACTGAGGGGAGGGAAATACAAACAGGTTACAGAAATGATTTACACACAGTGATTCATTAGCTCAGAGCCAAACCTGGGAATAAAGCAGTTGTCCCCAGCTCAAGAGGGGAGCTTTCAGGACTCCAAATCCAGCTGCCCAAGATCAAAGCTTTCCCCAAGGTCAAAGCTTTCCCCAAGTCCAATGAGGCTTCCCAAGCCTTTTCGGAGCCCAGTCTTATTTATTCAGACTGGGAAGATGGGTACAGATGAGGTTTCAGCCACTATGCGGTTTTAGGGCGGTCACTGAACTTTCCCTTGCGCTCCCAGCTAGGAATTACAAAATGGATGATTATGTGTGTGTGTTGGGAGCTCAAAATCTACTGTTGACTATCATGGGTGAAAACACATGAGACAGACAGACAGGCATAGAAAGAATTTCAACTAACCAGAGATCCACAGCACCGGCAGCCACAGATGGGCTAAGGTAACCTTCTTTCAGGGCCAATGAAGCAAAACTAGCTGCTTTTAGGATGTAATTCATCTGAACTATTTTGGGCACCTAGGTTAAGGCAAGATCATCTGAACATAAACAGAAGGAGAGGTTAGAAAAGTATTTTCTAGATGGATGTGTGGATACAGACCAGGATATGGAACTTCATTCCCAATAGCATTTTTTATGGTGGATTTTTTTATGTGGGTAACTCATAGCTGTCTACACGGCATCCTTACACTTCCAGTGGTCTCTGCCCTTGGTGAGGTCTTGTAAAAAGGTGCCGTGCTGTCCACCTCTGTCCACACTGACTGCTACCATGATAAAGGTACCAAAGCCCTGTATGACACATGGAGGAATGTGGAAAGGCCTAAGGACTGCACTTGTGCACTTTTTGTCAGGCGAGAGATGGTTGAGGGCCAAGCCTGCGTGATTGATAGATCAAGGGAGAAGCTGTGTGCTTAATGGAAACGTTGAACCAAACATTACTTCTGCCAAGATAAGTAATTGGTTGGTTCAATAGCAACAAAAATTTTAAGACGTTGTGAATCGATACTTTACTAATTGTTCAATTAATTGCTGTCTGTCATTGTCTTCCAAAGTACTTTCTGGAGTTTATATGTTACGAAAGTTATCTAGCTGCCTTACTAGAAGCCTGTAGGCAATTTTCAGCCTGCTTTTCTCCATTTTTAATTTCACAAATGAGGAAGCAACAGCAACCCTCCCTTTGAATAAATGTACTCTCTCAGTTTCCAAGGGACGTTTGTTTTGCACAGGGCTTGAGTTTCACTTGATGACCTAAAAGAAGGAGTGAGAAAAAATAACAGAGCCTGATCCCTGCAGGTGAAGAAGAAAGAGACACTGTGCCTTTGTGAATACGATGGAGGGCAAACAAATCCCAAGGAATATAGGTTACAGGCAGGGCCACAGGGGAGGTAAGACTGTGGCCCAGAGGACCTTCTGCACTGGAATGTCCCACAATATCTTTGAAAGGGAAGCACAAACCAGCATTCAACTTTATTATGTCCTAGTCAAGGTCAGATAACTGTGAGGGTTTTGATTAATGCATAAAATGCAATCAAATTAGCTGAGTCGGCACCCGGCTCTGATGTTCGTTAAAGAAGCTGCCATGCTCATTAGATGGAAGTAAGCCACCTAGAAGGTTAACGTTAATTTTGAAAATGCTGCTAAGACTCAGGGTGGCAAAGCAGAGCCTGGCATAGCAAAGACAGGAAGAGAGAGATGCCTTGGTACCCAAGCTATAGACTTTGGTACCACAGTTTTCAGTGTGCTGCATTCAACAGCAGCAATTATCCCATGGCAGCCCCTACAAACGGTCTGTGTCCTTGCCAGGTGTAGGTCTCAGCGTCTAGTGGAGTCAGTCATTTGCTCCCAGGATGCTCAGGCTACGACTGAGACAAGATTAGTCCCGGCACCTGTCCAAAGCCCCAGGCTGAATGAACCAAATACAATTTGAGAAAATATAATTTGAGATGGTTGCAGAAGCAAGGGAGATTCATACTCCTGTTGTTCTTAACATTAAAAGTAAAAGGAAGCAGGGAACCAGCAGAGCTCCTCAGACTTTAGCTTGACTACAAGTTATGCTTAGGTAAAGCTGTAATTACAGACAGAGCAGACTAAGAAATTACTCAAAACTGTTTTAAGTAGTAAACTCAGACAGATAGGTGGGAAATCACATTTCTCAGGATTTCCATTAAGCTTTCAACAGCAGACACCTGACTCCAAATAATAAACTGCAAGGACCAAACAGATATGGTAAGGTTTTTACTGGCATAAAGGCACAAAAATTGCTGAGCTAACTCTGACCTTTGTAAAATAATAAAGCCACAAAACCATAGAACAAAGATCATAGCAGTGATGTTTAACTACCAGTGAGAGCAGTTACCCTTGTTGCATTTCATGATTAAGACATACGAAGATAATAGGGACCAAGAGACTTTGCCAACCAGGCTCTCCATACAAAGCGGTGTTAACTATGTCTGAAAGTGCTGGAGAACATTTGTTTTTTAGCAAACGTCTGACATATTTTTAACCAGATGTATCCATGTTTGAATACTTTGTTCAAAAGTGCCAGGCACTCCAAATTTTTTTAATATGCTTCCTGGAGTCTTGACGTCAGTCCAGAAAAGAAATTGGGAAATTGAACTTGCATCCTATCCAGAAAGGGAATAATCCAGGCACTGGAGAGGAGTGTGCAGGGTTTCCTTACATTAGCCATATTTATCTGGTATATCTGGTGGCAATTTATTCTATGAAGTTATGTCAGTTCTGACTTTATACAGTCAAATCATACTGTTTGAAAAGATGCAGACTGAACCAGAAAGCCATTTCAAAAGGAAATTTTGACATGCCGCTGAAACGCTTCCCTTCTCCTTTCAGCTGACCGTTAGTCTCCAGCGGAAACCATCTGTGGCTGCAAAAACTTCTCAGCAGCTCCATTTATGAGCTTAGTTGTGGAGCACTTCCCCAGCCCCATTGTGAAGCTGGGGTAAAACATTTCCCCAAGCTCACTGCAAAGGAAAGAATGTGCCACAGTCCATGGCTTAAACCCCCAAAGAAATTTGGCTATGGCAATGTTTACATGAGGCTGAAACTTGCTTTCGTCCTCTAAAATTTTCTGCATTGAGATCATACTGTTCTCACTGTATCTCTTTTAACAGTAAGCAAAAAAAATGTCTGTTCTTAAATAGAAAAGGCATCCCTGTTCATTTTTATGTTTGCAGTGGTGAAGATGCTGTGTTTAATACAACAGTTTCCAGCTCCTCATACACCTTTCTGCTGCACCTCCACATGAACCTTGCAGGCAGAGGGGGACGATAACCCTCATTTTGCTATTAAAATGCTAACAAGCAGGAAGTCTTTTTTTGATTCATTCAGTCCTCTAAGATTGCTTTGTTTAAATTGGAAACACTGGAAACACTCATGCATGTGAGTGTCAGCATGCATATATTTATTTCGGATAAATATATATACATATATATATATCTCAGAAAATAGGCAGTATCAGGAGGAAAGAGATTACAATTTTGTGGAGAAAAATCAGAGTTCTTCGTACTCTTTGTTCACCATAGCAACTCTCTCTCACACACACAGAGGCAGCAAAAGAGAAAAAAGAAAAGCTCCTACCTCATTTTCAATCAGGCCTTCTCCAACAACAGAGCAAAGCTTTTATCTTCCAGATAGGGATAAAAGACCATTCTAACAGTTCATTTCATAAGCATGCATGGACTTCTCTAGCAAATACACGTTTTCATTCCCCTGGCTGGGAATTTAGCACAGCCTATGAGGGAATGCCTGGATACTTCCAAACACAAACATTTCTGTGTCTCCTAATGGCTGTCCTGCTAAGACAGGAAACCCAACATCTCCTGACTTATTCACCATAATGCTACATGTGCATGCACACGTATGTGCAGACACACGTGCTACTAACCAATTCATACTTCTTTTTTCCAGAAAAAGTAAAACAGAGATAGAGAATAACCGAAAGGTGATAACTTAGTATTTTACTCACTGGGACGTGTGCTTTGGTAGCACTTAGAAGAGCCCACGTTGTAGCATTGGGACTGCGCTGCGTAAGATGCTGCACGAACACATACAGGATATATGTAAGTCACATATATATATATCTAATCCTTCCTCAAGAACCCACTGCCTGAGGACATGAGCAATGCCTGCTGAGGTCACAGCAAAGAAATCCACTGGCATCAGCAAGCTCAAATTAAGCAAAAATAACCACAGTTTACAAACAGGTCACTGAAACGCCAGAAGGTTAAAGGACCTGTTCATGGACACACAAAAAGTTGCTTGTGGAGAGGCTTGAACATAAATCTCCCATGTTCCCCTTGACGTCTTAAATACGACCTATGTGCCCTCCGTCGGGAACCTACATTGCCCTGTCTGCTACTTTGCTTTGTGTCGCTTTTTTCCTTTTTTCTAGAGAAAGCAGCACCACTCTCTGAAATCTGCTACGGGCATTATGGAAGAAAATAATGTATTGTTCACCCTCAATCGAGACCTGATGTCAGAGCTGTTCTTTCACAACAGCTACACCTATAGTATTTTGAGTACCTGCAGAAAAGCTGTAGCTAAACTACAACCCAGCTTGTAATGAAATTTCTTCTGTAGAAGGGATCTGATTTGCCACGGCTTTCCCCCAGCATTATGTTTAGATGAGACTCCACTGACATTTGGGATAACAACAAAGCATACTGGTCATCAAGAAAAACCATTAAGAAAAGGCACACCTTAATGGTCTTCTTGGCCAAAAAAGATGAGCGCAGTTTGCTTTCCCCTGTGCATCACCTTCCAGGCCAATGTCACCTTGAGTGCCTTGCGGTCCAAGGGGACTCCAATGCAAGGCAAGGTGACGCTGAGCAGATCTTATCACTAAAAAACCCACCTTTTGCTGAAACCTGTGAGGCTAAGGCTGGGAGAAAGACGTAGCTCCCTACTTAATGAGCTGCACATCCCCACACAAACAGCACCAGCAGCTGCACAGTGGGTTACCAGGGTACTTCATAATATCAGCTTCACCAGAGACAGCACTTCCAAAGTACTCCTCTATTTTATTTCACTTATTGTAGGCATCATTCAGCTGCTGATCGACCTTTTATTTCTCCCTCACCCAATAAACTTGCCAGCTTGCCAAGTATGGCAAGCAAGTCTTACAGCCCGGAGAATATTGCCCGTTCTGCTGCCATCCTAGCACACAGGAGGGCCTGTTCTTTTCCAGAAATATGATTGATGACAAGAGAAACCCGTCCTCCTTGGGTTTCAAGGTCAGGAGACAAGTCTAGCTGGCATGCAAATAGCCCAAGCTGAAAAAGGACCGTTCCTGTTTTGATGCACATGCTAAACGTTACCAATAAATAATACATTCAGGTTTTACTTTTTCAAAATATAAGGCTAAGAAATCCCATAGCCTTAAATAGTATTATTTAATAGGTTACTTAGCACTGCACTCTGTGCAGCTGCAGCATAGTGACCACCAGTGCCTGAGCTATGCAGGCAGAAGGATCTCAGGCATGTCTACCCAAATTGCATTCCCATCTTGAGGTGCAGATATGCCAGAGAATCAGCTGATGTCCCTCTCCATTTCCTGGATGCTGATTTTTCTTATTTTCCTCTCCTAGAAGAATGCTTAGTATTTTTTCTTCCCCAAGACCCCATCTTTGATGCAACATCAAATTAAATTGTCCTAGATTTTTTGCTCTTGCACTTTTTGAAAATGCATCTCTACTAAGTAGGAGACTGAAAGGATTGGTAAATAATAGCACGTTGCCACTGCCCCAGGAATGGTGCTGCTGTATTCAATATGCTCACGCGTGTCACTTGTTCGTACATTGTCATTCATGCTTTGGCTTGTATAACACAGCGATCGAGCATTTCCTCTGAGTAAATGTGTGCATATCTTCTTCACAGAGGCATACACGGATACACAAGGTCTCCTTGAGGACGTAAATTCATTTTCCTGTCTTTTTAGCGAAGTGGCTGATTTTGGTGTCATTAGCAGATCCACACTGGAACTTCCTTGAGCCATTTATTGAGGTAAATGTTTAGGCAGGTGAAACTAATGCTTCTTTCCCAGCTAGGATGAACCAGTTCATTTACTCAAGTTGGACATATTAAGAGCAGAAGTCTACTTACTTTATAGCCAAAAATTTTAAAAAGAGGTGGCCAAGGGGCACTCAGCAAAATCTGCATTGATTTTTCAGCACTGCCTGGAATACAGCCAGGTCTCATGGGGCCAGAATAAAATGAATACAGGACCCAAGTCTTAAAATGGTTAAGCGGAATAGCATGTACAGGCCTGTCAGCCAAAATCAGTTTGGGCAGGTGAGAGGAAATGGGTTAGTAAAGAATGAAAGGATGGGATAATTAACCTCACTTAACATGGGTTTAAGAGGGCAAAAGACCCTGTCAGGTTAACGTAATACTAATTTTGGAAAAGTCCTAAGGTCACTGCCACAAGGATTGCCTCCTACTTAGACTTTTGTACTTGGGACCACGAGGCACTTTAATCACTAAAGTTTGGAAGCAGCAGAACACAGTGAACAGATTTAAAAGGAATTAATTGATGAGCCTTGATTCTGGGGGAAAATCTTGAGGATTGGGGGATGCTGCTAGCGGGGTCCTAGCACATGCTTACTTGCAAATCTTAGATACCCTGAAGACAGGAGCAAAGATGCAATGAGAAACCTCATCCTGCTTTTGTCTCCAGCCAGGCTGGAGTGTCATGCTGTGCAACTAAACCTGTCAGTGTGAAAAGTCCAGCTTGTTTTCTCTGCCAAAGAGGCTATGTTAAAGTTGAAAACAACTGGACTGTCTCCAGACTCCTGGTGTCCCAGCAGACCTCCCGCCAATATTCATTTCTGACCGTACTTAATAATTTATCCATATGCCTTGGGTTTGATTAATACTAATTGACTGTCGAAAATGCAGCCGAGTGCCCAGCACTCTCTCCGCTGTCCCTAATGGGAACATGCCGTATGAAAAAGTGTTTGGTGCAATGAGCTCCAGCCTTGCCCCTACCTGAAGCACCCGACTCCCTGTACTGGTTTCAGCCCCACGCGGTGAGGAGCAGGGCTGCATCCAAGACCGCAGGACCAGAGCATGGCAGCTATTGCTGTCCTTCACACACACCTGTGAACCGAAGTCCTAGCGAGATGCAGATGCTGTGTGCCATATTCACGAGCCCTACTTTGCTCAGCACCTTCCCAGCCAGTGACTGGCCTTTGCTGCTGCCTATTTGTTTTCCCCAGCTGCCTTCAATAAATGGTGACATGGGGTCCTTAAAATGCCCTGAAGGTTCGGCTTATGGACAAATTAAACCGGGCTCATTTGCCGTTGTCGCATCTGTGAAAAATGCTACTTTTTTTTGCTGCGAACAGCTGGAACAAGTTCAATTGAATTTATATCAAGACTGGGTTTGTTTCTGAGCTGGTGACTCATGTTCTTGTCTATTTCTGATTAAATATTATCCCTATAAATGGCATACACATTTTTTCCTATTTAATTGTCATGGCTGAGGGGATTTAATCTATGCACCAATTCAATAAAATGTTATCATCGACTAGCCACGCGAAATGCAATCGGACTGCCATTGTACGCATGGCTACGAGGCACAGACGTGCACTCCTGACTTCAGGGGAAGGCATTCAAGATGGGAGTTATGTCACTCAAAGAGAAATAAGCAGCTAAAAAATCAAACTGATGCTGCATTCAGAGCCAGATGTCTGATACGCAAACAAAAGTCATGAGCAGCGAAAGAGCGATCCCGGTACACTGTGATATTTATTTGAAGTTTGATGTTCAAAAAATCAGTGGGCAATTCCCACGTTTATGTGTTCACCAACGGGAGGAAGAGCAGCTGGGGTGCTAATGGCATTATCCCAAGACTTCTAAAGTCAGTGAAAATTATTTTCATGTGCATCTCTGGGATTTGCCTCATGTCAAAAACCGAAGGTTGTGAGGTGCTCAGTGCTGGATTTTTTGGCTGTTTAATTCTCATCAGTGAGGCTAGGTATCCAAAAGAGCTCAGCTCCACCTAATGCAGTTCTGACAGATTTTTTTCAAGTGCCTTTATATTAAAATGCAGCATGCTAAGAGCCGATGAAGCTTTGGCAATTGTGTTTGTTGTTGAAGCCTACTAGGTTTAGAAGTGCCACTGATGCTGCCTGCTTGCAGGAGGGGTATTTTCTTCAGCTGTGACAATTGTTCAAGACCCTGAGGGGATTTTGAGCTGAGCAGGCTTCCCAAGCTGGGGAATCCCACTGCCCTGCCAACTGGTTTGTGGGCACATCAGCATATCTGCAACATGGATTGCATATGAGTTGCCCACAGCCCGTAGAAAAACCTCCCACCACTCATTTCTACTGTTTGTGGAAGCTGCTGGAAGATGACAGTCCATTGCCTCTGCATAAAAACAAGTGACAGCGTATACCTCCCCAAACTGCCTAGTGTCCAAATGAGATCAGATTGTTCAGGCTCTCATATGGTGCGGCCTGGATTTTGCAACTGCAATGCATCAGGAGATAATCGTGAGTTAATATAGAGCAATGGTAATGAACAATAAAGAATGCTTTATATAGTTTTATAATCATCATACGGTACCATTATTCCCAAATGCACCCATAAATCTGTCAAAGGAAGCAGCTCTACAGCAAAGACACTTTTATATATATTTAAAAAAACAGGATAAAAGTCATATCAATCCTTGGCAGACCTAATTTAGAATCACACAACATTTATCATAATCCCAGTAGCACTAAACTAGATGCCCACTGCACCACAAGCTCACGGCAGTTTATTGCAGGCCAAAGACAACTGGCACACTGCAGGAAGGGGCTTTGCCGGCAAGAAAAAAGCTCTTGTGAAGTGAAATAGGGCAACCAAAACCTCCCACTATGCCATAGACCCTGCTAAAGAAAGCTAATGTAGGTCCAGACGCTGTAGAGCGGTCTGCACAAAGCCCTAATAAAGCCATTTTAACAAATTAAGAGTAAGCCTGGATGTGGCCCCAGTGGCAAAACGAGGTGGTACCACAAAGGGTCTGGTTCCCACCTGGCAAAGTGCTTGCGGTTAAATTCAGTACGCACAGCGGTACAGTCGATAGCACACACTTGGAGTAAGTTGGACCTGAAATGTTTTTCTCAGCCAAGAGTTTCATAAAAGAGTAAGTGTAGCGCTCACTGTCAGAAAAATCTTAGAGCTGAGAGCCTGGGTTTCCCAAATTAGGCTGCAGAGAGGTGGTTGAAAATTTCCTTACAAACTATTGCTTGAGAAAAATCGGACTTTCAGCTAATCAGAGGCTCACACGCACACACGTAAAGGTCTGCTTTCAGTGAAAAGTTCCGATTTCTCATCTTAGAAGCAGCAAAAAGAGAAGAGCATAATGCTTCATGGAAAACACATTCCCAACAGGAAACCAGAAAAGCAGAGCCCTTGGGTACCACTTCCACCAGGTCCTGAGATGGTGTTTTGGGACTGAGATATTTAGGCTTCTGCCTGCCTTGGCATCTGGTATGTTTCACATAGACTGCAACATTACTTATCTGCAAGTGTTGAATCATTTCCCCCTACCTCCCATGCCCTATCCTGAAGGCATGCACAGCATAAACAGTGTGCATGGACACACAGCGCTGTGTCACATTTGCAAACATCATTGTGATTTTTACCCTTCTGACTTGCACCTCTCCTGGCCGTCAGTGCAATCACAACCACTCATCAACTTCTCCAGGCTCCCAGTCCACACAGAAACCCTTATTCTGGCTTTCCAGATAAATCTTTATTTTTTTAGGACTATTTGCAAACACTGTTGTCTGCTGCTTAAACATCCAAGGTACTTCTTACCAAATATTTTCACTCCTTGGTTTGTGACCTAAGTCAGAAAACTGAGGTTATTTTAAGCATTTCTCCAAGAGCTGTATGCATTCAGCAGGCTGAGCAATCTTCAGAAGAGTGACGGAAGTGGAAAACTGGAAGGAACCAAGCCCAGTTTTAAAAATGGAAACCAAAAAACTGCTAGTACTGCTGCAGGCAATCCAAAAGGCATGTCTGAGCTGCTTCTAATCATATCAGCCCTGCTCCCCAGCAGGAGGTGAGGGAGGAAGCGTGACACAAAACTGACAAACATACCTTTTATTTCGCATCAGCCAGACTACCATGCTGAGAGATATGATTCCAGCTTTTCTTAGGAAGAAAGTTGTTCTGGCCTATTTGGAGCATCATTTTAGCAACTGATCAGTGTGATCCCAATTAGAGAGAGCAGCTGAAGCTGGCGACAAGCCCCTCGCGAGGGCCAGATCCTGCACCGCAGCCTGCAAACACCCTTTCTGGTACCATTACAGTCCCTCCTGGCAGTGCATCACCCAAACCTGCCCTCTGTCTGTCCGTGCGTGTCACTTCGTCAGCGATGTGTCCTGCGTCATGGCCGCGGGCAGGAAGGATGCGCGTTTGGCGTCACGTGGAGCAAAAGAGACTACAGGAAAGGGTCAGAGACCTACACGCTCCACGGTCTGCTTACTGTAAGTGGTTATACATGACGGTGGATACATAGAAATAATTTTAATTTAAATCAGACAAATTTGCAGCAGCTCAGCAAATGAGAGCGTACACGAGCCAAATGGCCCAAATCCAGATTAAGCAAGGCCACACGGCGCACAGACATGCCTGCAGCTAACACACCACCCGGCAGCTGGAAAGGACACTTTCCAGGAAGAGCCACCTTGCTGCAACTTTTAATCACTGCATGCATTAACAGCCTCACCTTTACAAGACAAAAGGGCACTTTGTCAAGACAGACTAAGTTAGCCGCTTGATCATTTAATTACCTTTGTTTAATTATTACATTTTGGATCACAGAGCTATTGATTTTTTCAGAAAGGCTTTCCAGACCTTTCACTGGGCCCTGCCTCAAAGTGAACTAACAAGTGTTGGCGAATGAAGTATGCATTATAACTAATTTAAAGCAATGTATCATCCATGGACTACATTAAAGAAGAGTGTTGGTAAAAGAGGAATATGAGCCATGGAAACATCAGTTGAGAGGACATGCTGTCAACCTTTGATTTTCTGACCAGTAAATGTTATGGGTTCCTTTAATGGCCCAGCAAACAGATGTCAGAATCTCAGCTTTTGTTTAAAAAAAAATATATTTCTTAGGAGTCTGGAAAAAAAACATGCGAAAAAAAAAATCATCAAAATTCAAACACAAGTACAAAAAAAAAAAAAGAAGAAAAAAAATCAAATAAAAGAAAGTCCAAAGATAGAGAACCGTTATTTTGAAAAACAAACCAAGGTTGTTATGACAAGCCTATCATTTTTCAGTCTACTTCTGAGCATTTGAGGTCTGCACTGCAAGAACATCATTATGAAGGAAACCTAGTGCCTTCCAAGTTCATTGCTTGGTCAAGAAGCTAAAGTCCAAACAAATTTAACAGAATGGACAGGAAGGGAGAAGATTTTGAGAACACAGCAATGAAAATTCTATAAATCTCTTGCTTGTAATATTTTGTAAAGACTCTTACTACTCTTAAAAATAACTTTGTCACCAAAGGACTCAGCAACAGAATTATGGCATGCCAACCTAAATTACAGCCTGTCAACAGAAGAAAAAGCCCTAAGACAAGAAAAGACGTTGTAGCAACCTACGGCAGTGGGATGTAGCCAAGATGGTTTAATATGGGAACGTAGGTGGTGCACTGCACCCTTCAAGTCAAAATCAATGGACCTGAAGTTTAGTGATCTGCCCAGAAAGAACGTAAATGATAAGGTATATCAGCACTGTGGTTTCTAATGAATGCTGCTAACATCACGGCAGGTCTTAGGCACACTCAGTCCAGCTGAGCTTTGCAGCCCTTGGAGGGGATACAAGGGGAAAAGGGTTGTACAGTGCCATGAGACAAGCCTTAAACTCTTTGCTCACGGAGTTATGCAATTACACAAAAATACTGACTCTCAGCAGAGAGCCAGTTTGCTTTTAAATTGCCAGCACATGTTATGGCAAAGTAATATTTGAAAATGTTAAACGAATGACACCTGAGAATTTAGAAATAGGGATAAATATATATATATAAAAAAAAAGATTTGGGTTTGGTGGTTGTAGGGTTTTTCTGTGCTTTCTCACCTCCACATTTTGAGGGAAAAATCTCAGGACTTTTTTCTGCACAATGTGAAAATTCACTGTAAATTGGAGTCTATTTCCCTCAGCAGAAAGCTCAGTCTGAACGCAAAATGGACCAACATCCCAGCTCTTCAGATCTGCAGACCCCTGCTCTTTAAACCTGCAGCTGAGGAGCAAGTGGTGATATACATGGAAGGTCAGCGTCCCCTTTAACGGAATTAAAGGAATTTACAGCTCCCTGTTTTGCCACACAACTGGGGGGAAAATTGCTTTGGCCTTGGTCTGAGCTAACTCTTACAGCTCCCTGTTTTGCCACACAACTGGGGGGAAAATTGCTTTGGCCTTGGTCTGAGCTAACTCCCAAGTGACTTCAAACAGGAATTAGGGACCCCTAAATGTTGTGTGGATTAGTGTTTTCCCATCTCTGTAAAACAGGCTCCCATCAGATTGGCAGGGTGAGAGTCTCAAATACAAGTGAAACAGGGAACTGCAGAAATATCTTAGAGCATATTGGTCCCTCCTGTATCAAATGCTACACTGCTCTGGTAGCCCTGGGCTATTTTGGGCTGTCCCAAAAGCCTAAGCAAAATGACAGAGAAAAGCAGAGTTTGAGTTAGGTGTTGCCTTCTCCACGGACACAAACTGCACAAGGGACAAACTCAGCGCCGAGATGCCACAGAGGGCCCAGCAAGGCAAGCAGATAGCAGGGAAAGAGAAGATGTAGTATCCCAGGTGGGACAGGAGAGGACCTGTTCTTTAAGGAGGACTGTCAAGAGAAGTAGGAAGCTGGAGAGCTGTTATGGAGATAAGCCTTGTGCAGACTCTAAAGTTTCAAGATATATTTCTCTTACTTTAATTCCTGTTGAATATAAGACATCCTGGGCATTTGAGATAATTGTACCAACACATGACCAACACATGCATTTCTTACAAGTACTAACTGCTGTTGCAATGGTAAAAAATCAGGGGGGGGAGGGTTGTTATTGAAATCCATCTTCTGAAAGAACTATCAGCAGCATAATTATTTATCCTGTGCTTTAGGGAAATTAAAAATACCTACAAAGCTTTTTGAGACATACATGCTTTGTTTTCCAAAAATTTTACATATCCGTGCTTTTATATTGGCTGCAGCATGTTTTTTGGAATTATCCAGAATTAAGTGGTTTGATCATGTAAGGTGATAAAAATGGTATCAGAGAGCCATAAATAATGCTAAGCAATAAGGAAAAATGCAGTGGATTTCTTTCTCAACTATGAAAAGTATTCAAATTTAAAAAAAAAAAAAGCAAAATGACATTAATTTTTCTTTCTAAGGGAACCATGAATTTCAAACACTGTATATTTTAAAGGGATGTATTTTTCCACTGGTATTTGGGTTAAGAGTAAGTGCAAAATGCTCCTAACATACCACCAGCCGGCACCTTCCAGATTTCCTTGCTTCTGGCAGCAAGACGTGAACATGCAAACCAAATAGGTCCTCCACTTGGCTTCTAGTATGTTTTCCCAAGTAGCTAGGCATCTTCTGTCATTACAAGTGGGAAATGATTGCATTGCTAATTAGAATCAATTTATTATTATTATCAATTGCTATAATCAACACAAATTGGAAGCTTTCCTTCCTGCCACTCAGCCACACCTTTTCTAAAGAAACATGCAACACACAGTACCTCACGCAGTAACACAACAACAAATGCAACCTCTTATCTCCTTTGGCACATCTTACTGCTGACCTGCTCGTGGACATGGAACAGGTATTCCGTACCAAAGCCAAGCAATGCCGAAAGCATTGTTATTTTAGGTCCCTCCAGATCTAATAAATTGAAGCGATGTATATATAATCAATATAAAAGACCTAGAGATACACAAAGAGCTGCGCATTTGGTTTCATCTTGGTGATATGAAAAGGAAGCTCATGACATATAGGAAATAACCGAGTAAATTACTTCCAGGAAGAATAAAAGTTATTTGACTCAAAGATTTAGATGTATTTGGAGTGTGAAGGATGAACTGAAAAAGGCAGGTTAGGAGAACTTTGACAGATGTGTTTGTACACACAGATGTGAGGGTCTGGGTATGTTTATGCTTATATTTATTTGCAACAGAAGTAAAAGACTGCAGTCCAGTCCATGAAACTGGAATTTATTTCACATGAATTAGATGAAAAGCTACCAAACTAAGGGCTACAAACATAAACAGGCAGCCATTTAAGACTGCAAAGCATCCAACAAACAGATAAAGAGGATTTGTTACAAGAATAAGACTGCAAATCATGAACAGAAGGTTGAATTAATATAGTCATATTTATTTCTACATTATAATACATATAATAGTATATCCTATATTTTTGTATCTGTATATTTACATAAACAATGTAGAAAATTCATGGTCAGCAGCTTGTTCAATATAACTAACAGCGTTGTGTGGAGCAGAAATGAGAGCCAAACTTCATTTGGTCTGTTCTACGCAGTGAATCCTAAAAAGCTGAAGCCTAAAAGACTCCTAATTGCTCTGTTTTTTGAAGAAGACAAATTAAATCGCAGAGGTGACAAAGATATTTGAGGCATGCAAAATTCCACTTGCATCCTTCCCCATCAGCTCATGAAAAAAAAAACTTTCCTTTTATAGGACTTCAAACACGATAGTCATGAAATAACTGAGAATCTTCCCAAATAAGGTCTCTCTTCTCCACATTGCCACACTGAAAGCTTTTCTACATCAAAAGTAAAGACTCCCAGACAGAGACATAAGGAAAGCCATTTAGATTTTTAAAAATTGATCTTTTGGCACCTCATATTCCCTACTCAAATTTCATTCATCCTTCATTTTTGGACTTGGCCAGATAACGTGTCTCACATTTGGACATTGGCAGACTGAGGGACATGCCCAAAAGTGAAGCATCAGTGGTGCAGGTGGCCTTTGTAGGTAGAGACGGCTGTGTCTTGAATGCTAATTTCAATTTTACAGCCTGCAACCAAATGCCAGAACAGACCTGTTTTCTTTTCTCTTTAGTAAGAGGGAAAACCACACATGCTATTGCTGGAAACATGCCAAGCAGCACCAAGTGTGCAGCAGGTAACTGGCAGCAAGGCAACTGGAGCTATCATGCAGGAGACAACTTTCATGCTCTTTCGGAGCGAGCAAGGATTATGCCAAGCCCTAATGTTCCATATAAAGGAAATGAAATCACTCAACATATTTTACAGCTCAGGGAAAAATGTTGCTTCATTTTTCCTCAAATGAGGTATTTAGCTCTGTTAGCAGGACATTATTAGATTTATTATCATGTCAAGTCCAGGAGAGCTACCAGTTTAACTCTTAATACAGCTGAAGTGCAATTTGGAGGAAGGAGGAGAGAGAGCACACAACTGAAGCGGGCAGGAATTTTGTTAAAATATGTTAACAACTCTGACTGAGCTGAGCGAGTAAGGCACATTAGGAGAACACAATTATCTCGATAGTTTGGAGGGAGATACAAGACTAGAAAATATCATTCCAGTTTAGAGACCTGAATATAGTTATGCATAGCAAGTTTAATACCCAGAGAACAGAATAATGCTACAGATACCACCTAAAAGCAAGCAAAACTGTTTGGGGACCTATGTGATTTTGAGTTTCACACTGTTTTCAAAAATTGCTTGGGCTCTGAATTTAATATGATTTAAATCCCTAAAGTGTACTGCATCTCCTTAGCTGTGCCATGACTGGTTATGTTCTAAATGCTTCAGGTCCAGAGTCCAATATCTGTAATTCTTGCTGGGCAGTACCTTCCTCAACCATTTCCATGAATTTTGCTGTACTCATTCGTGGAATAATACATAATACCCAGAAGCATACTCTGCTCACCATCACAGCTTGCCTCCACATCCATCTCAAGAGCTAGGGAAGAAGAAACAAAGAGTTTCCAATGATGCCTTGCTGTTTCGCATATTTTTAAGCGCAGTGTCCCATAGTACACTTTCAGTATACCTTACAGCATCAGTGAGTGCTGTGACAGGTCCTTGCATCACCATAGTAACACTGGGATTCTGTAAGGGACAAGGCTGGTTAAAAAAAAAAAAAAAAGAATTAAACAACAGGCTGTAGCTGAAGATTAGGAGGTGGAGGGGCCAATGTAATGCTTAAGGGAGCAAAAGGAGGAAAATACAACACCAACAGGCCCAAATTTCCTTGGCTCCCACCAGTCACCAGCTATTCACCAGAAGAGTTAACCAGAAGAGTCGTGTTTGATGGTGTGGCTTGCACAATGCAATGACCACAGACCCCGATCTCCTTTACCAACAGGAGCTGCTGTACAGCTGAGCAAGAGGGAGCAAAGGAAACCAAAAGCACCCAGCACTAGCTAGGCAGCACGAAGGACGGTCTCAATTCTGGTTACCCAGTGGCTCTGCAAGCCGCTTTCTGCCTTAAGGACCAAAAAATCAGCACCAAAAGTCTCCAGCACTTTACAG
Source organism: Chauna torquata (assembly GCA_013399475.1). Lineage (NCBI taxonomy): Eukaryota > Metazoa > Chordata > Aves > Anseriformes > Anhimidae > Chauna > Chauna torquata. Next base: position 533,313 of record VXAL01001854.1, read on the forward strand.
CCCAGTGGTACAAAACCCACAGCACCTCTTGTGCTAGTGCAGTGCGTCAATGCACTTTGTACTGATTTAGCAAATATTTATTTGTGCATACAGATATAGATAGATAGATATACAGATGCCAAATCTGAAATGCTCAATGTGCGGCATTTAATTTGAGAAACAAAGAGAATGGCCCTGCTTTTATGAATAGCTGTAAAACCATGCGGTTGCAGGACTCAGGTGCTTCACATCCTCCAGAGTGTTTTCCAAAAGGCTCAGAGAGCAGATGCTGGGCTGCTAACCGATCTGAAAAGCAAACATGCTAAGCACAGGGTGGGGGCGGAAAACAGGACTAATCAAACCCTATGAACGTGCTTGATGGTTTCCACAGCCAAGGCATCTTTCTGAGTGACAGACAATTCATCTTTCACCAGCTCCCATTGCCTAGAGATCAGTCTCTTGGTTGTTTTCAGCTAAACCTACGTAAAACAAAGTATTTTCAAACAGAAAACGAGATGTGATGGGGCCTGCCCCAGACCATGACAGGGACATGTGGGTTAATTATGATTGATGCCATATCACTCTTCATAAAGCACCCACTTGCCATATCAGGTGTTTTTACTGTCATTTGTGGAATGATGGGGGAGATGCCAGCAACCGAGGTCTGGGGTCAAGGAGAAAGGGACAGCAGTACGGAATAGCCAATTAAGCTTCTCCCACTTGCTAGGAGGAGGAAATAGAAACACGTTTTAAGCACAAGGCACCTAGTGATTTTTTTCTTGCATTTTCTTGCTGTCTGTTGCCCCCCAGTGCCATCACTGCTTGTACAGAGGAAGCCCCTGCCAAGCTGGTGGCTGCTGGAGTTAAGCTGTGGCACAACACGGGCAAAGCTGGGAGGGGGATGCAGGTCCAGGGTGCCTGCTGGGGACTGCCGAGGGGTGAGGAGCTGGCTACCACCACAGCAAGAGCCATAAAAACAGCAGCATTTCAGACATAGCTTTGCTGCACAGCTAATACTGTTCCTTTAGGGGCTACATATTATTGAAGCATCTCTCTTTCTAAAGCATCTTTGACTTTGCAAGAGGAAAATGCTAAGAAATTCATGTATACGTGAATTAGTGTGCAGGCACAGTTGAGCCCATGGCATTTTTCTCACTTCTATCTAGTCGTAGATATACATGGCGCGCACACACACACACGTGCACATGGGTGGAGGAACAAAGATCCCCCATGCTGAAACACTGGCTGGTTTAGGATGGAAGAAATGCCTGAATCTGGTATTTCACCAAAAATAAGATGCAAGCCTCTCACACTTAAAATGAGTTCACTGTCACATGGCGCACTTCACGTGTCTTCTAATCCTCTCCAAAACAGCTTTCAAGCCTCTTTTTTTTTTTTTTTTTCCTGATCAACCCCACGTTCAGTAACTGCTCCAGCCTGTGGTCTCAGGCAAGTTACATTTCTCTGCAGCCCGTTTGGTGAAGGGTAAGACACATCTAAGACACTGACAATGAGCTAGTGCTGCTGTGCTGGAAAATGATAGGAATAAGAGCAACAAATGTGCTGGTGAGCCAGGGAGGAAAGCCTAGGCACAGCTGCCTGCTTTAACTATTCATAGTTGTGTAGCATTTTTGAATTGGGTATGGCTTCGTGTGCGACAGCAATAGCTGTCTTCTTATTTGAGTTACATATATGGAGCAACGGTAAATGAACTATTGTGCTTCACTTTATCTATTTTATGACTTAGACCAACTTATTGTATCTTAATGAAAAATCAAGATAATAAAGCTCATATATGAATAAAGGCAATAGTATCTGCAGAGCCTGGTATTGAACGAGCTGGCTAATTTCATGTGTGACGTTATTTATCCTTCAGTTCCAGTGTCACCTTTTTTTTTTTTTCCTATTCAAACTAATCAGAGCCATTTCAGGGAATGAGGTAAAAAGGAGGAGTCTTAAAATTGGTTTGCTCAGGCATCATTCCCGGCTACAGCTTTCAGCTCAGTGCTGGGACAGAAGGAGCTATCAGACAGCCCAGAAAGCTTTTGCACATTATTTTGAAGTCGTTTGCATGCCATTAAGGATAAACAGAGAACAGGTGGAGAACCCCCTTCGCTATCTCTTACGTGTCTTCAACTTGAATTATCCAGTTCACCTTAGCAAGTGCTATGTCCAGCAGTAGGTGTCTGCAGAGCTGCTAAGGATGCCTTTTTTCATGAAAAATGGCATGTTTCTGATTTAGGGGTGTCAGATTCGAACTGCATGTGCATCGGTACACGTGCAGGGTCCTCAGAGGAGGACGCTCCTCAGGGTGCTCCCCTGGGTGACAGGGGTCTCTGGGGAGCATTCGATGGCTCTGCCACAGGGAGATAGGTGGTGCTGAATGAGTCCAGGGAGAGCAGGGGGGATTGTGAAGGTGCCCCCTGAGCTCCCAGCTAGCCCCCTTGCACCTCTGCAAAAAAGTCAAGGGGACAGAAGGATACAGGTGCCACCACGTGGTACTTCCTCGCCTTCGCCAGGGGTGCATGAGCATCTTAATTTGGTTATTTCTTCAGAAGTTCAGATGTTGGCTTGGCCTATTGAAACTCAATGAATAAAGAATAAAGCTCATGTCTCAAATTGCGGCTTGTCCATGTGTTTCTCCAGCTAACTTTTCAAGGCTTTTTCTCCTAACTTTGCAGCACTGATGCTCTGCAGTGAAACGATCAGCACTGAAATGAGGGATCATTTTTAGCAGATCATCTGGGTGGGGTGGGGGGGAAATAAACAACTTTCACATTAGTTGCAGAGAAGTGCACAAATGAATTACCCGCTGTTTTCAGCCAGTCATGAATAATTCAAATTCCCCTGTGTCGGTGGATCTAATTAGTAATCATCCAAACTATTCTTAAATTATCTAGTTTAGAGTTACTTGCATAGCAACGACATCCATTTCCGATAGGATTATTAATCCATTTGCCAGTGTGAGATTGCCAGGGCAGAGGCAGTGGGAAGCCATACCATCAGTTAATGTTATTAATGTTTCTTTAACAATTAACCTATCCAGCGTTCAGGGACAAACAGCATATGTCACGTAGAGAGATATTTTTAAAGCTCTGTGGATACGTGCCATACATCCTGCTGATTCGGCCACCTTGAAATGCAAGGAGCTGTCATTAGTGAAGGCTTGACCCTGAACGTGCAAATTGCATTGGAACCAAGAGAAAATATGAAATAACAGAGTTACCCAGATATCAGAGCAATAGGTGAGGTGCAAATCCACTCCAAAAAGTGATTTTGCAAATCCAAGGCCCACTGGAGTGCTCTTCACTGATTCCCGATGGAGTAAAGGAATTTTTGCATTTTTCCCTCATTGCCAATTTAAAAGCTCCCAAATACAGCCCATGTCCAAAGCTCACTCGAGAGGTCCCTTCCCGCCTCATCTAGCCTGTGACTCCGTGGTCAGTTCTTTTGAAAAAGAAAATGTCAGTTTAGCGTGCCTAAAGATGGCACAGCTGTAATGTGTCAGGAAGCTGTGTATTTTAATATAATTCAGTAAATAATGAGTGTTTCATAAGCTTTTCCCATCCACCAGGTACTCATAGTAAAACACCTGCTTCAGCACTGATCTGTAACTACGCAACGTTGGGGTGAGACCTTTGTTTAGGGCAAATCATCCCACATCTATTACTGTGGGAGTTTCATATCTTATTTAGAAACATCTGGCACTGATGCTTGTCACAGATGGGATACTGGGTTAGACGAAGCTTAGATCACATGAAAACATGTTCCCAAAATTGCTTATTTTTAAAGGGACTTTTAAAGTAAACTGATCCAACATTCCTTTCAAATATATCCTACCAGAGAGGCAGTGCCAGCTTGCAAAAAGATAACAGTTTGAGGTCCCATAGAGAAGCCCTTGCTCTCAACCAAGTAGCATTCAGGTCCCCAGGTAGCTCAGCCCAATCCCCTGCATAATCCAAAATTGTCACTAAAGCAATATTCACGCAGTTAAAGAGTAGGAGGGATGTGTTTGGAGGAGCTACCAGCCCTAACTCCATCACAGGGTGAAGCGCGGCCACCAAAAGGAGTCACTCCAGAGCACCAGCCACTATGGCTGCAAACACCAGCAACCCACTCCTATCCCTTTTAATTCGCTCCATATCATTTCAAAAGAGGTTAACTCATTTTGAAGCAAATTTTGCTTTCTTAGTCACTTTGGGGGCTTCACTGGTATTTGCAAGAACACTACATAAAATACCTTTAAAATCAGTAAAATCTAGTGGTGGAAAGACAAAGGAGAATTGAGCCTTTACCGGCTCAGGAGAATCAAGAGACCTGTCATTAATTAGAATTGCGAATGCTTTCTCATTAGCGCAATATGTTGTGCTGGAGCTGGCCATGTGGAAAAGTTCTGCGTGATAGAATAGCATGTGAGAGAGCACAGCACAATTTTTATTAAATAAAAAAAAATAAATAAATTGATACCACCAAAGGAAAGGAATAAAGTTGTAAACATATTTCCCAGACATCAGCTAACAGCAGGAGTTTACAGTTTTTCTGCAGTGGCCAAGTATAATAAAATTGATCTGTTGACTATACAGATCCATAAAATAGTTTACACAGAGTTAGACTTATTGCCAGTTGGATCAGAAACAAAATTCTTCCTAAAGAAAGTGGCCTTGTAAGCATCCTTTTTCCATTACCCATCACAGCAACTGCCGAGTAAATGAGGGCCAGGTTTCCAGAGTTCAGCACTTCGAGACATTCTGCATTTAAACATTACTCAAGGACCGCGTGTAGGACAATGGGTGAGCTGGAGAGGACTGGAAAGCCCTTGGACATTCTCCCTGCAGCAGTAAATGCAGGTTGCACCTATGACCCAGGCACTTACCCTGGCAGTGTTAACTGGCTTGCAGGGCACTTCAAACACAAGCCTGCTTTTCTTTTTTGGCAGGAGAGGCAATGGAAAATGCTCTCTCTAACATCCCTGGGAAGGTGACGGGGCAGAGAACTGCAGGTTCAAACACCTTAAACCACCACCAGCGCCAGTGCCCAGTAGCTAGTGGCATTTGGCCTCCAAGTGTCATTGTCCTCGGTCTGAAACAGATCTCCTCCCTACAACTGTGTCACTTGGACAAACCTCACCAGGCCAGGCTTTCAACATCATCGCTCCATGTAATCACTTTCTAGTCTATTGTTCAGAACAAATTAACTAAATGTTATAGAGAAATCTTTAAAAAATCTCACTTAAAAACTCATTATGATTCAAACTTTGGTGATATACAGTGCATAACCTTAACCCCGGAATCAGATCACTGCAGGTGGACACACAAGTGAGCTGGGAGTCAAGGAGCTTTTCTCACAAAATCTGGGGGAAAAGGATGTTTGGGAACAAAAAAGCAAGGCTACAAATCCATCCCTGTGAGGGTGGAAACACTCCTACCTCCAGTGCGCACACATGGTTAAATGACTGGCAGGCAGCCGGTGCAGAGCAAAAAACTGAACCTGAGGTTCCAAAATCCCTGGCTAATGCCTTAATCATTGGAGTAGCCAATAGGCTACTGCAGGCCTCTTTTCCCCAATATTAGTCTCACGATTAATAAAGAAAATCAATATATAAAGTACGCAAAAACTTAATTCATTATTTCACCATGCAACGTACACAAAATCCTCCCCAACGCGCTGGCATTTAGTTTCAAATATGCCAAGGCTAATAGCTATAATGTAAAATCGTTATCTGCAGCAGAGTATTAATTAGGGCCCTCATGCACAATGCATTAACAATTTGCATGCAAAGAGGGCTGCAGCGTTTCTCCACAGGAGGCCGGGAGTATGTTATAGCCGACAGAGAGCTGGAAGACTTTGGGAAAAGCCTCGCGCTGAGCTGCCTCACTGCCCGAAGCAGGGCTTTGGGCAAGCGCCAGATGTCTCTCTCCTGCCCTGTGTGCCAGGGAAAAAGCAGTTTTTCTGGACCTCTCCGTGTTGCCGAGCAGACAGGATTCAATCATCTGCACTCCTCTCGGTGCACAGGAGCCCTTGCACGCACCAGGGATGTACCTCTGCATCAGCTGCTTTCACCCAAATCGCGCCAGGCACCTTTCAAAGCCTCCCAACACTTCGCTTTTTTTGGCTTTTTGGAAGAACGCTGTTGTGATATAGAAAAGGTTTGATATGTTTATTGGTACTGTTGTCAGAGCCAGTCAGCCCCCAGGACCCTCAGATCAGTAATTTGGCAGAAGCCACCTGCACAAGCCTAAGAGAAGGACAGAAAAAAAAATTTTTCTGTCTTTTTTGCAAGTTTTATAACTTTGGAGTGCCCCACAGTCTCCCATGCACAGTACTTGAACTTTCAGCCTTGCAGCGTAGCTCTCGGACAAAGCTACCAAACTATCACAGGGGAGGTGAACATGAAACCCGTTCAACTGCAGGTCAGGAGCACCAGCTCCTGCTCACTCTATCTTTTGCCCCCACAGTCTGGAGGAGAAATGCCAGCTGGGTTTTTAGCTACCCAGCTGCAGTGATGCTACTGAGCTTGGTGTATGACAGTGTTTTGGCTTTTTAAAAATAGGAGATGGCCATGAGCTCAAATTTTCACAGAGAGCTTGTGCTTCCCTCCTTCTTTTTTTTTTTTCTGTGTTGGTTAACCATAGTTTTCAGACTTTTTTTTTTTTCCATCTGTATCTTTTCCATTCTTCTTCTGTGGGGGGTTACTGACTTGGGTGTTAGTGGTTGCTGTCATTGAAAAGTAAATGCTTTCTAAACAAAATCAAAGTTTTAAAAAAAAAAGAACACATTCTCCAGACAGCTGTTTTCCACATCCAGAATGGGAGCTATCTTGTTAAGTAACCAAGATGCCCAGTTAGATGTCTCAGTGTGCCTAGGTTTTTATAAAGGCTCACTGAGATCACAAAAGCGCAAGAAAAGGAGCTAGATGGGACACTGCAAGCCCATCACATCTACCCTCTCCTCCTAAGGCAAGCTATCTCTGTTCCGATGGATGATGTAGACTATCAGGTAGAAGGACACACACATCTTCATAAAACTGTTAAACTCACGGACTTTCCATAAGACTGGCAAAGAAACCCAGGAAAGGTGCTCCTTCAGAAGAAAGCAGCCTTCCTTATTTTTAATCCTAGAGAAGAAATCAAGATCTCTTATCTCAGAAGGTTTTCATCTGAAATGAAGAAGGTGCTAACAATTTGCACGCATCCTTTGCCATCTTAGAGCTAAAACACTATAGCTGGGACAGATGCTCAGGATTTGGCTGTGGTGAATTTGAGGCTCTTATTAATGTGATCCATCACCAAGCCAATGGTTAACGCATCAGTCTTTTTACAGAGACTGTTATCTTGCTGTCGAACTCCAGAAATAAATGATGGCTGTGTGACTTGCAAATTGCTGGGTACAGTCAGCGAGGCAAAAATCAATAGTCCCTCTAGAAAATTCTGCCTCTAATCAGGTCTGGATTTGATACAACAAGGACAAAAACATTTTCTTCTGATGTTTTTAGGCTATGCGTGAGGGCGATCACTCACATTAGAGCCTCAACAGCAGGTACAGCACAGTCAAACAGTGCTGGCAAAGTTGGGTGCCTCTAAGCTTTGCATGAGACCCAGAGTGAGTTGCTCATGAGTTTTAAGATGGATTTTGATAGCCGTATAAACAGGATTGTACAATGGGGTTGTATGCAACTGGGGGAGTCAAATTATGACCACCTCCTTGCCCTACTCCCCAGATGGCTTACATTTTCATCAGAGCACCGAGAAGAAAACCCAGATGTCAGATGTATTCTAACCCTAGCAGGTGGCAAAAATATTTATTCAAATGCTTTTTCCACCTTTTAATCATCACCAGAGCTCCCTCCCTGGCTCCTTTTGGAGCTCCTTTTCCTCCCCATCCATGACCTGGTAGACAGCAAATATTGGTGAGGCCTCAGCCAGGGCTCAGATGGCTGTGGGCTGAGATTCCAGCCAGGGAGGGCTGATGAGAAACCAGGAAAAATAAATCTCTGCTTGGAGATGCCTGCCTAGCTCGTCACCTGCTGAGCAATGTCTCCCTAGGGACCTCTTTGACTTTTTAAGGATTTGTTCTATTTTTCTTTTAATAATGAACATGCAGATGTTCCACGTTTCAAATTACTCCCATTCGCTTCTCTCGCTCCCTGTTTTCTCTTCTGTTTCCAGCATGTTTAGCGCAGGGGAAGCACTTGGCATGCAGCTAAGCTGAAGATTGAAGGCCTCACATCCTTGAACCACAGGAAAAGAAAAGCGCATCCCTCTGACGTTGCTCCTCTCACTCAATGACAAAACCCCATCCCTTTCCCTCTTTGGGCCATGACCCGCTACTGTACCCTCTGTCACCTCTCTGGCCCCTTGCATTAGTTGGCATTCCTCAACTTCAAAGTCTCCCAGGTGTCTTTGATCCTCGCAGCCTCCTCCTGCCACGTACTTCCCTTGCCACCCGAAAATGAAACACAAGATGAAAGGGGTGAAGATGAAAGAGCAGGAGAGAGAGCTCGATCCCCAAGCAAAGGTGGGACTTGGCAAAAAAGCCAGAGTGCAACCATTGGTGCAGGCACAAACAGTAAACCCAACTGGCTCCCAACACGAAGCCACTTTGCTGCAAGCAGTTTTTAAAAATGCAGGGAGAGGATGCAGGCAACAGAGCTCTGCTGGCTCATGCTGCTCTGCTCTGACCCATGGCTGCACGCAGCAGCATCATGTCAGGGAAATGGCGGGGGACAAATTGCAGAAGGTACAAAGTGCCACAGCACCCTTGCAGCCAAAATTCCTGACCCTAAAAACTACAAACTGCCAGACCCTACTGAGGTCCATAAGCATCATGCAGTTCCCATGAGCTTAAGACTCCCATCTGTGGCCAAATGAAGACCCAAGCATATTAACACCACAAACACACTAAAGCTTTTCTGGCCAAACAAGGTCTCTGGTTTGTCTTGAGCACCATGCCAGCACATTGCATTGGGAAAAGCCAGCAGAAGAAGGCAGAGACACGGCCGCTGCACCACGATGTGCCACAGGCAGGCTGAAGACTGCAACCGTCCACACAACCTCTAGTGCCTTCAAAACAAAGTTCCTTCCAAAATTCCCAAAACATCAATGGAAAGTCCAAAATTTCAATCATAGTTCCCTGAAGCACATAATACTTAACATTTTTTAAGACAAAAGTTGTCAGTAATAGGAGCCTCAAATGAACTTTCACATCTAAATAAAAGGCCTTCCTTTCAACAGCACTAGTTGCTTCTGGGAGCTCTGCAGTTTTTTGGTCTTTTTGTTTTTTTTTCTTTCAGCCATCATAATAAATTGCATGAATATACTCATTTTTATACTCAGAATCTATCCACTATACCAAATTCTGCTCTCATTTCCACCCAGAGTTACTTGAAATAATGGAGTCACCTCATTTATCTTGGTAAGTTTAGAGTTGTCTGGCTAATGTTTTTGAATAAGAGCTACTGAAGCATTTTTCAGCATATATTTTCTCTAAAACAGGATTTTTCTTCAGCAATTAAATACACAAAGTACAGGCCTTTTTCTTTTTTTTAATGGCCTGCAACTTTACCATATTTGTAGTGTCTTGGGCTTACGGCTGCTCAGGAGTGTTTTCATAACCCCTACTGGTGACAAAAATATTTTGATAATCGTTTGAGTAATGTTATCAGCAAAAAAGAATGTTTATTCAAAATCTCACAATTTCCTGACAAATCTGGGTAACAATTTGAGACAACCTACTTAACTATCTGAAATTCTAGACCCCGCTTTAAAATATCTCCCCTCTCCAGTCTGTGTTTAAAAGTCTTACTTTACCTATGACTGCAGCATTTAACAAAGATGAAGCTTCAGATTTTCTCAGCTTCAGGAGAAAAAGAAAACAAGAGGACAGAAACTCCAGTAAGTCCTGAAGGAGAGAACACTGGGATTCAATATTGTGATCCCAACAGCTATATGATTCTGTGAATATCTGTGGGATTTACTGCCCCATAACCCACTGCTAATGCATTCCAGATTTACAGACTTATTTTGCAGGGTATTTTTGAGAATATTACCCTGGGTTTGTTTTTTTTTAATGTGTGGATTCCTACACTGAACATACAAAAAATTCTCCAGCACAACCAGAGAGTGCCCGTGAAGCTACAGAGCTTCAGAAGAGCTTCCCTGGAAGGAGCCAATCCATCAGAGCAGCCCTCTGCACTCTATCCAAGCTTTGCAAAACTACCTGGGTCAGTGATAATTATTATCAAAGTAAATTATATTCTCTGTCATATCATATCTCAATTAACCAAGCAGCCATAATCATCTTCTGTCTTGCTGAGTCTCTAAGCAGGTAGTTTGCTATTTGCAGTTGGGAGATAAGATAGATGCCCACATAGCTGTGCGAAATGTCCTATTGTCTAGATACACACAATCCATTTCGAAGGCAATAAATGGCCAACGGTGTACTATTCTGCTGTTTCCTATAACCTTTCTCTCTCCATAACCTGATTATCACAGGTATTTTGCTTTCCTCCTGGCAACAGCCCCATTTATACATCTGTCCATCATTTCTCCAAGCGTGGGCCTCATGCACCAACTTCTGAATGCAATCCCCTCATGGATCCCCATCAGGATTAATCAGCAGAGTCAAGAGAAGGCAAAGCAGGAGTCTCTGGTGCATACAAAGCAACCCTAGCACTTAAGAGTGCCTCCCCACCTCAGTGCAGCTAAATTTACACCTGCACAAGCCAAGCTTCTCTGAACATATCAAGTCTGCTTCAGCGCAGTCTTGTGCTTCTCTCTACCTTGGCTGTCACCTGGCTTTTGGACATCCGAGCTCTTGAAATCAGAATGTTAATAACCCACCTATAGCAGAGGTCCCACAAACAGCCAGTCAGCCCAGTGTCATCCTTCCACTGCTTGTAAACAGCCTCAATAAGGAGAAAAATAAAAGCTAATAAATGGTAAACTTTTGTAAACACTTTTGATCATTACTCACTGGCCTCATAAATCTTTCACACATCAGACAGTCAGACTAGCAGGACACAGTAATTTTGCTCTTAGTGCCATAAATCTTTCTAGCATTTTTTCTACGGCCATAATAATAGAATTATTGTTGCTTTCGTTTCCTCCCATATTCTGTGTAATTAATCTCGATGTGTTGCTGTGTACATTTAGAGACAGTACATTTTGCCTGCCCATTTGTATTTTCTTCAACAGCAAGTCCCATCTGAGTTAATATATTGTGTTATATTATATATAACCACTGACCATAACTCAGATAGAACACAACACATTTTCATTTTGTTGCCCCATTATTTTTGCAGTAAGTCGATACAATATGAGGTGAAGCGTGCCTTGCTCAGCACTTATTGATCTGTCTGTTTGCTCATTGCTTACATCAAAACACCACTTGTCAGCTCTGGCTCTGTTATGATTATCTTATCATGCAGGAAACGACAACCACAAAGACTAAATGCTAGTTGCCATCCAAGGTCAGGTGATAGCAAAAACCAGCCCAAAGGCTTTTCAGCAAGGCTGAGATAAGTAACTAGCACCTCAGGACCAAGTCTCCTTTTTATTAAGGGTGCCTTTATATTGCAGCTGGGAAGACTGATTCAACCCAGGCCAACCAGCTCTTGTAGCAGTGAGGCTCAATGTAGGGATGGTGGTAGAGGCACAGTACTCAACAATGACAGAATCCTATGGACCATAAATGACAGGCTGTCTTGATTTTTTGGCAGAGAAAGGAGCTCAGAGTGTACCACAAGCTCTTCCATATTCCTATAAGCAATGTCGACCTCATGGGAGATTCCAGTGGAGCAGAGATGTGCATTAGTTTGGCCTTTTTTCCTCAACAAATGCCCTTTACACTGGAAAACTGTAACCCCGCTTGGTGTAGAGGACATTTGGCCAGTTGTCTGTCAATGCGGCATATCAATATCACTTTGGACTGAGACCAAATGTCCAACCTTATGTCACCTCTGGCAAAGTGGCTGCGTACTCAACACACCAAGATAGCGTTTGGAGTTCAGCCATCTTGCCCTGACCTCATATGATGTCGGCAACAAAAATCACTGCACCTTCTTCCCTCTGTGTTTCTATATGATACGCTCTCCCTCTCTCTCCTGCAGACTGCTGCTCTTAAGTTGTTAAAGAGCTTTGAAAAATATGTTTGGAAAGGCAGCTCTGCTCTTTCAGAGCATGCAGCAGGGCAGTGCCTGAATAAATGAATTTGGTTAGTGAACCCCTGCTTAAAGGATCAATCACTTTGCCTTTGGAAAGACGAGTTGTGGAGAGACATATGCCAATGGCCAACCTGCTGATGTTTGGAGTTTGTCAGCAAGGGGGAAGGCAGGGCTGTGAGTGACAGCAGGACCTCACTGGGGTTTGGGTCATGCTGCCTTAAAAACCTGGACAGAAAAGATCAAGATTTATGGCTGGATTACTAATTAAATGAAATAATTTAGCTGCCCAGACCAAAAGCAGCGAAGGACCACTAGCATCCTCCAGTGTTCCGCTTTTCTACTGCACAGAGGTTGCACTTTTAAGCATGCAGGTTTCCAGTGTTTGGTGTGTATACAGGGGTGAGCCTTCAGTGCCGGAGCCTTCTCTCTCTATGCTTTATAGTCTCTGCAGAGAGACCTTGCCAACGAAGTGATTCAGAGCAAGAAAGAAACCTAAGTATCCCCAGCCACAGAAGCGCCCTAGGGTGCTGTGCCAGAGGCTGGCTGCCTTGTTCCCCAAATCCAGGCATTCCACAGCACACCACCTGTAAGCAGGGCTTGCCATCCAGAGAGAGACTTCTTGCAGAAAAGGCTACAGACAGAGCAGTTCTGCTCCCTTTTCCGAACCTGAGAGTACCTACATTTTCCCAAAGGGCTCCAGGAGTGACAGAGGTGGGTCTTGGACATGTTTTTTTTTCAATGCTAGCTATCAGGATGAAAAGTGATAAGCCCTTAGGAAGAGCTGGCCCTTGGATTCACTACCTGCCAAGCAACACCTTCCAGAGCTGCAAAGGATAGGTGATCACTCATTTCTGAAGAGACTGACGCAATTATACCAGGATTTTTGAGAACTTCCATTGAATTTTGCTGCCTTTTCTAGTCTTTAAGAAAGTAATTACATGATGGGCTTCAGTAGCAGAGTTGGTCATACCACTTTAATCGAAGGGCTGGAGACCAGGAGCACAGCAGGGAGGAAGAGTGGGAAAGGGAATTTCTTAAACTGGCTCCTTTGCCAAAGACAAACATAATCACCTCTCATGATGTTCTTTAAGCACTTCAGAAGATATAAGCTACTGTTGCTCTGTTAACCTCAAGGGAGCATTGCCAGTCTGATCTGGCCCCTGTATTTCTTCCTCACCACCTTCTCTCCTGCAATACACTACACTTATTGCAGAGGGTTCCCACTATAGCAGCCACTTGCATGCCAGAACCAAGAAGGCATTGTCAAGTCTACATTACTTTCCTCTCGCTTCAGCATGCAAGTTCTATAAGGTCCCTGCTCCGGAACTTGCTGCAATCGCCTACATATTACAGAGAAACACTGGCTGTACTTTCACTAAGCAGGAGTATCCCCTTCCCCAAAGGCACGTAATAACCCATCAATCTTCATCCCTCAACATAAGCCTGAATGATGATGATGATCAAGAATGCAAATTTAGGCATCTACATTCGAAACCTCTTCTGACCTGTGCTCAGCTGTTCATGAAGAGACTAAGGAAACAGCAGAGCATCTCCTCTCCGTTTGCCTGTCCTCCTCCAGTGCCAGCACCCAGGAAACTAACTGCCAGGGTCAGAGGTCTTTGGGGCAGGCAAGATCTCTTTTTTCTTTATCAAGACACCTCTTTTCATGGAGGCATGTGCCTGTTTCTGTCTCTTTAGCAGCTGCTAAACTAGCAGGAGAGTGCCAAAAATGCAGTGCTGTGCTCCCTCAGGCTCTCTCTGGGCTCCTGGCCCTGGGACAAGCACAGAGCTGCCCACGTGTTTTCTCTTGCTGTCAAAATCCCAGTAGTTTTGTTCCTCCATTTGATGTTCCTGGCAAGATGGCATTGCTATTAACTGCAGCAAGGGTGGCTAGAGCAATCTTTTTGTTCCTTTTTCCCTCTCATGCATAGGCTTTCAGAGAAAAAAAAAGAATTATTCCCATCATGATGCTCCTTTTCATTTCTAAGATTTACTGACATTTACTTAGGAATCGAGCAATCATTTTCTCTCAGCAGTTGATTTAATGCTGGTGGGAGCGAGTGCCAGACAGGAGCCCGTGCCAATGCCTCAGCTATCATTTCAAGTCCAAGGAGCTTGATATTGATGCCTGGGAAAGACTCCTCAGCTCCAGCCATGCATCTGCTCACCAAGTGTTCAAGTGCTTGGAGAAGAGAAGGACGAGTATTTTGCCCAGCAGGAGACAGGGAACCATTGGCTGTAACAGCATTGTCACCTTCTTCCTCCACGTGGTGCCTGGCCCCGTGCTGGCTCCACAAACCCAAACCAACGGCTTCAAGAAGGGACAAGGCTTTGCACCTTGCAGTCTCCCATGCACGTTGTCAAATATTCCCTCAAACTCTCCTCATCCAGGCATGTCTGCGGTTAAATGTGATACATTTGAGACACACTGGTCTTTGAATGGCATTGCTCAAAGGGACAGCAAGGGGGCAAGCAGGACACAGAGCAGGAGCAAACACTCACAGGCACCAAGCAACTTGCTGGAGGCCAAGCCACGAAGATGGCAGATACAAGCTCATGGTTCTTGCCAGTCAATCGCCTTTCGCAACCCTGTGCCCAAGGAATACAGGGCAGAGGGGAGGATTCAGGTGGAAAATGCCCGCTCTAGTGGTCCTTGCTCACCATCCCATGATCCCATGCCTGGTCCGCATGATAGGGTCAGAGCACTGGCACGAAGGGTCCCTATTCATCAGACTTGACAGGGACCGCTGAAACCCCAGCCAGTGCATTTCATTTAGCAAACTCCTTCCATCTCTCTACTGTGCTTATGCTCAAGCAGAAGATAATCTACCCCTCTGAAAGTTATGTAGCACATACATTTTTTTCCCTGCTGAACATTAATGGTGACAAATATTGATATATTGAAGTGGAACTTCCTGTTATTTCAAGCTGGTTCTTCATTATATCATCACAGCTAGAAAGCAGAATGGACTGCACATGCCATGTCTTAAAGACCCAACAGCTAAAGGCCACGATAGGGAAAAATTAATAAGACTTTTAGAGCAGTATAATCAGATTTGCATTGTCTTTGTAAGAGAGAACAGGAAGGGCTTCTTTCCCAGGGTCAGCTGCTTGAAAATTAAGAGCATTCCTGTTTTAGCAAGATTGCTCAATGGGAGCAGTGTAGAGTGGCAGAGGCCACCCACCCCATCGGAGTCTCATCACAGCAATGGCAATGTGCAGAGAAGGTGAAAACCCCACCACAGCACCAGGGCATTACTCATTACCAAATTATCCTTTATCTTGCTCCAGTGCTTTGGAGCCACAAGGTGAGATCAAGTGATGATGCCAAGCTCCACCAGCACGTACGCAAGGAGGCCGCCAAGCAGCACAACACAGGGGGTTGGCAAACCCTTGTGCACTCTGCCACACACCTTTTTTTTTTGCCAACTCTTCTCTGTCAAACAACAACTAGAAGGTTTGCTGGGATAACACCAGGGGTTGTGACTGGATGATCTGGGGGCACAAAGAGAACATAACTTCCATTTGGCCCTCCACGCATGACAGACACCAGGTCAGGGGGCTGTGTGGACCACAATTTCTTGTGCTTCTTTCAGCATAAGGCTACAAAACAGGTTTCAACTAACTAATTTCTCGTTGTACAGTGCCAGCACCCTGGAACTCGACAGTCCAGAAAAACGCAGACCCAAATTATTTCTTTTAATATGCTTATAAAAAGGAACTGAAGAGCATTTCCATGCTCCGCATGGCTTGCATTACCGGTTGTTGTTTTTTTATGTAATCCAATACATTACAGCTAAATCTGATGAGGAAACAGCTCACTGGAGTCCCCAAAGGATTGTTTTCATGTGTTCTCTGATTTATGGGTGTTTAATTTCACTTGCATGTGCTGGATTTCTGACTGCAACCTACCCATATCCAAGTTTCAGCCCATACGCCAGGCACTACTGGTTACTGACCAAAGGAGATGCGTAATCTTTCCCTTACCTGCTCTGTGGCCTGATTCTGCCTTTAGAGCAAAACCCACTTGCGGTCTATAGAACCCTATGCTTCACACTGTTGCACACTCAGTTTTCCTACCATGTCTCTCCTTAAATACCCTAGCTTCTGCTTTTGAGTATCATATTTTCCAGAGTCCTTTTTCTTTAGGAAATAGGAAGTTTCTGACTTCAGGCTCACCAGAGCTGGCCTTATAGGTACCAGCAGAATTTCCCTACTGCAGTTTGCAGAAAGTATGGGCAGCATCCTTTAAACCCATTTCTCTTCTGTTATCCAGAAAGACACTTTTCTCCACCAAAAGTGTGAGAGGCTGTGTGCAGTAAGTTGCTCCCACAGTCTGGTGCTTCCATCCCCTAGGACGATGCAAGGGAAAGGTGCTAATGATATGATATCCATTTTGCAGCTGCAGTATGCTTCTAGGGGGAGATAATCTAATTGGTACCTTATTACTGGAGCACTTTAACAGCAAAATCAGTGACAGGAACGTGCGCACTGAAGCGCTTGGTCATTTGGGGAGAGTTGATATAAGCTGTGGTGGCTGGGCTCATCGCTGTGAACTCTGAGAAAATTAGATAGAGGTAAGCTCAGAAAGACAGAAATTCCTGAACAAAGCTTGGATCCCAGCAAGGCTCATTGATTTCCCCCCCCCTACTCCTCATCTTTTAGGGGGGATGTGGCTCTGAAATCTAGAGTTCAAGACCTGTGATCCCAACACCTTGCTTCTCAAAATCCTGGGAAGCTGGCATGGGCTGGGGAGCCTCCACTAAAATGCATGTTGCACATGAATCATGCAACTGCCCAGGTGCACCAGCCACCGAAGGTCTGCTGACACACTTTGAGGTTTTAACCCTTCACCTTGTCTGTGTGATGAGGGCACCTTCAGCCTCCTCACACCAGGGTGGTCATAAACCACAAGTGAGGTGATAGAGTGCAGCTGAGTCTTCATCTAAATACTCACACGGGCTGGGGGGAAGCTCTCTCATTCAATTCATTCCTCCTATTATTCCTCTTTGCACATGCTGCGTTTGTTTTTGTCATTAGGTTTCCAGTGTCCCTAATAAGATATTAATGAGATGCTAATTCAACATGCAAATTACAGGAGACTGGCATGGAAAGGTTGCTATATTTAGAGCCAGAGCAGGATTTTAATGGCTGTCTTCACCCATCTTATGTCTTTTTTCAATTGCTTCCTTACTCCGGTGAGCAGCCTTGCATCCCTGAAGTGTCTAGGTGACCTTGGAGGTTAGTAGAAATGATAAAAAATTCTGGACTATGGTAAGGAAAAAAAAAAAGAGGGGGGGAAACCAGGTTCCAATGCCACTGTCAAAAGGAAATAGTGACTGAGGACCTTAGCTACCATTTAAAAAATAATAATACCTTGGACCTTGGCCCATTTAGGGGCAACAGCAAGGGGAGGGGATGCCCTGAGAAATCACATGCTCATAGGTGTACCAGTGCTTTGGTTCCTTAACATAAATGCCATTGGAAATGTTACCCTAAGTAAACAAGCAGAGCACTCAGATATTGAGGGATGTTAAATACTCAGGACAGGACCCTCCGTTCCTAACACCCTCACATTCCGATGACATAGAGCTCTCCTGCCAGCACAAAAGAACATCTTCTCACATCAAGCTCAAGGGCCAAGTCACGACAGAGCTCAAGACTCCAAGAAGGAGTCTCAAGAAGGATGCAGACTTCTATTTATAAATGTTACAGCACAGCTGACTACAAATAGCAGTTTTTAACCACAGCAACTTTAAAGGTGTTCAAGATTGAAAGAAGACCTCCGTACTGAAAGGAACATGTCCTTTCTTACCAGAAGCTGTTAGTGAGTGCCCCACCCCAGTGGTTATCATGAGAGGGTTGATTCAGGTTTGCTTTCTACACTTGTGATGAAGGTCACACCTGATAGGGTCACCATGTTCTACTGCATTTTTAGGGTCAGATTCAGGGTGCTCTTACACCCTGCCCTGAAGGAACAGAATTCTGCTTCTGTCACACCAAGGACGAAGCCGTCAAAACACCAACTTCAGGATGCTTTTGAGAATAAATGGATTTTTTATTCTTGCTATTGAAAGGCACATGCAGTAAGCTTGCTATCTCATTTGCTGTCACCACGTTATCATGTGCGCATCATTACACTGCACAGCCAACCCCTGTCAACAGTCATTCCCACAGTTACTCACAGTAACCCATTTTTGTGACTTGCAAAAGCCTGAAAGATCCTTTTGCAATCTGTAAGGAGACACTCACCTACGGGGACTAACTTACTAAGTTACCCAGTTCCCTAAACCGGACTCCCACATCATGGAAACCAGTTGCAGCCCTTGGACCACATGTTTGCTTGAGCATGCATTGACTCAGTGTTTGCAGACTGCCTCACCTACCAGGCTTCTGGCCCACAAACTCTGTATTTTTAGATATGATCCTGAATTTCTGGCTGGACCTTTACTTGCAGACGGACATCCCTGTGGCTCTGATGCTTCTAACACGTTTTGACCATTTGCATCAGCTGAGAAACTGGCTCCTATTTTATGGATTTTTTTTCTCTGAATCACAGTCTCCAGACTAAAATGCTATCGAAATCTCTGCAGACTTCTCCATCCCCCAGTGGTTTCAGCTGTTTTTATTGCTCTGAGGCACCAGACAGTTTTGTTAATAACGGTAAATCCTTTTAGCCTCTGGTTAGCGCAGGTTCTGCTGTGATTGACAAGGTAATAAAAGTGTTAATGAGAGAAACTGGCACAGCCAGAGATCAATAGTTGCCAATAAGAAAAACAATTCTGATACTTAATTTTGTAGAATTCCCCCAAAGCGGTTGAAAATACATCACAATCGGTCTATTTTATTGTTTAATAGATGTTCTCTCCCTGGTGCACTCAGATAGAGATCAAATTAACTAGAGATTGGGCAAAGAAGGGAAGAGGATCCTTGTTCCTCCAAAGTCTGCAGGACTGTTGGGACATGGAGCTTTGGGGCAAAGCCATTTCTGAAATAAATGTGCTTGGGGCTACCTTTCCCAGCCATGTGATCTCCAAAAATCACTCCTCCTTTGTGCCCGTTTTTCCTGCAGTGTGAATACAGGGGGTAAATAACACACAAGGCCAGCTGCAGCGCCAGCAGTAACAACTAGTTTACAGCCCTAAGATCAACCACAAGCAAAAATACTGTGTAGACTGTGTGGCCCCAAAGGGCAAAGCTACAGGGACATGGAAGGAGCCAGTGCAAATGCCCTTTAAAAAAAAAAAAAATCATTTTAAGATTAGTGACAATCTAGATTTCTGAGAGCTAATCAGAGTGGTAAAAGCAGATGAAGTGCACATAACTCACAGAATGGATTAACATTAGGAGCTTGCTAACAGGCGCCTGCACACAGCACAACCCTGTGTGGCCCTAAATGCCACATAATACCCTAAATCTCCTCTCACAAATCTATCTGAGGCCAGATGCATATAAAAGCCTAATCCCATGTCAAGGGCAGCTGTTAAACGTAGGAGAACGTGCCGGCAGTAGGAAGCACTGCCAAACTCGGAATGTAATGAGAGGGGGAAAAAAATTTCAAGCAGGGCACGGATAGGCTGTAAGTTAAATGGAAGGGACACTGCTATACATTCATGAAAATACGTAGAAGAGGAGTCAGACTAAACCTTTACAATGCAAAAATGACTATGAATACTTCTTCCAGAGGCCAGTTAGACAATGCATGGATGGTAAGACTATTTGGACAGCCAAAAGGTGACAGCTTGCACAGTCCCATCGGTTGTGCACAGGGTGGCCTAGCAAAGTCAAGGTGAAACACCAAAGAAGGCCTCTCCAAGTGGGCTGTGGTCATGAAGGAGTGCTGTGAAACCCTTTCCAGGGCAGGACAAAGAAATCTCTAGCTCCACTTCTGACAGCAATAATTTCTGATACATATACATTATTACCTGACAGAAAATTTCCATTTTTACTCATGCAATATGAGAGGTTCATGGCATTTTGTTGAACTTGGGGAACATAGGACAACAGACGATATTGGCATAAGAGTGACTTTGGGTTCTCACTAAGCCACAGTCACTAGAACTGGTGGCAAAGCTTCACTTGACTTGAGAAAGAGCAGACCTTGAGCAACATTAAAGGCTTTCGGAATCCATCCATCCATCATCTTTATGCCTAGGAATAATATCTAGGCTCTAACGTAGACTTGTCTAGTATTACACCTCACAGGTGTCTGTGTGCTTTAGGACAATTGCAGGGAGGCTAGGGAATGCAGATACTCTCACTTTACTTCAGGAAAATCCTGCACGGTGATAAAGCCAGGCTAATTTTTGAGCTACCCAAGTATGCAGGTAGAAGCATACCAGAGGGCTACTCTTTCTTGAAAACTTTGGCATAAGCTCAGAGGTGCTGTGAGCTGCTCTCTCAGCTGGCAAAAGAGCAGTTGTGCCTGAGTTTTCCAGCACAGGCTCTTCAGGTTGTAAAAAAGGCTATATTGAGCTGATGTGTGGGTCCATTCAGGCATGCAAGGTCTCCAAATGCAGTTTCTGCCAAGGTGAGAACTGATACAAATACAAATTTCAGCAAACACAATTACAGAAGAGTCAAAAAAAGAGTAGCTAGATCCAAATCTGTTCTCCATCCTTCCCCCTCCCATCCCACGGCATAATTAAACAAATATTCCTGTCTGTAAAAAGAAGAGAATAATTGGAATCAAAGAGCATGAAGGGAGAGATCAGCATGAAAGGATACCCAGATGACACTGAGTGTTTCGCTTTATCCCATTGGCTTTATCCCCCTTTTCTTGCCCTGTCTGTATTAATGTGGTGCTAAAACCTTGTATTGTCTGGCTGCATTATTATTAATGGCAACTGATACCCCAGAGGTCAGGGTGGCACTGCAGCTTGCCATTCACACTTTAATTATCGATGCACATCACCAGCTTGAGAAATAAGGAGAGATAAGGTGAGGATTACTGAATCCCATCTCATGGTGTGTGTTATCATACATGCTACCTCCAGATCAGTTCCTATCAGCCTTTCTCAGCAAATTGTAGTGAAGATGGAGGGGGGTGGGGAATGTCTAATTTTGCCCCCATCCTCACAAATTTCGCCAAAGCAACATCTCACCATCACATCAAAGCCTGCATAATGCACAGGGGTTCGGCTTGTGGCCACAACAATACTTAGATATTTAGCTCTTTAGATAGCTACGGATATAGGTATGTAACTCTTTAGATACCTAAATATTTAGATGTGTCCACAGGAGCTGTTGTACTTTAGGACTTCAACAGAGACGGGTTGTGTTACAATTATGTGGCTTAGTCCCATTTGGTGGGACCAGATCAGACTCTAAAGAGAACTTAAAGATGTAGATAAAATAGATATTCACCATTCCCTGATAAAACTCACCATTCATTGCCTTTTTACCTGGTCTGAACAGTGAAATAAGCAAGCTGAAGCAAAACAGGGTGGGGGGATCTGAGGGCAGTGGGTTTTCTACTCAGTGGAAAAGATGAGTAATATCACAAGCACAGTAAATAGATTTCCTGGCAAAGTCCTCCCAAACCAAAGAGCAAGCTCTTATGTGCCATATTCAAAGAGAGAGAGAATTGCCGGGTGGACAAAAATGAACAGATTCCCTGCATCTGGAGAGAGTCCCCTCCACATGGCGGGCATTGCCACAAAAATAATATTAATGTATTATTTATGGAAATGTATGCAAAAATTAAACAACAGAAGCTATCCATATGCACTAAGCACCCATGCTAATTTTAAAAGGCAGCTCAGAAAAAAAGGTAGCATTTATCTATCCTGTCATTTACAAGCCATGTAACTCAGCTCTTGAGTTACAACAGATTGCAAGCTCCCAAATGTAACTCATCTTGTTTGTTGGTGATAAAACAAGATTAGGAGAAAGAAGGGTTTGAATAAAGCTTTCTGTGGGGAAACACTGCCCAAGCCACTGTACAGATTTACCCCATTTTCATGCACAGCACACATACCTTGTTAGCATTTCTTTTAATACTTCCAATTACGATCAAGAGGCAGGTAGGCCTGCCACATGAGTTGAAGAAAAGGTCTTTGTCAAACCCTTTCCTGTGCTGAAGCAATGAAATACATATACACGTCTCCAAACACTTTGCTCCCTTTCAAAGCGCGATGATTACCTCTTAAAGATGCAATGACAAGAGGTGCCTTTGGCAATCCCACGGTCCCCTTCTCCTTCTGAGAACTGGCAGAACGAGGGGGAAGAAAAGCCCAGAAGCCTTTTTTAGCCTCCTTATTTTTCTTTGTCACATCATTAAGGGTTCAATGAATCTCCAATTAAATTTCCCTGGCTGCTGTCACCATTTTGATTGATAGGTGTCCTTGGATCAACCTCAGCAGGGCACGTTGTTGTACCAAGCCCCCCTTTCCCTTCACCATCCAGTATCAGCCCGTTGTCATCATTACCTTCACATGTCACTTCATTTACCACAGAAATGGTGTCACCAACTAATAGGGGCAATAGAAAAACATTTGTTACAAATAACGACAAACTCTAATAAATCAGGTTATGCTTCAGTTTGAAACTCTTGGAGAAAACAGTATCTCTCCAGCAGGCTTGCTTATAATTCACCCTCTAAAATGTTTTTTCCTTGTCCGTATATATGAAGCCCTAGACATACACACAAAAATACTCTTTTCACAGAAGGAATTAACAAGGCAGAGCCTTGTGCAGATAAAGTTAAAACAGCTTTTACAGTTTTGGATTTTCTTCATTTTGAATCATAAAAACAATCTGAGCACCTGAGTAACTTCAAGTCCCTGACACACTAACAATATTCAAGTTACAGAAGGTAGGAGTCTTCACTACTGACTAGAGCTAGAGCTAGAGCTCTAGCTAAATAGAGCTGTCTGGAGATTTTCTACTAAAACAGCTTTTCAACAGAAAGTTTATCAAAAAAGTATTTAAATTGATTTGATTTAAAAGAACATAGTTCTTTTTAAAAGTTCCCTTTTGACTATGGCACAGTCTCAGGACAGAACTTGGATCTGTTTGGGAACTTCTTTGAAAGACTGAAAATCCTCACGGGGTGGGAAAACCATTCTGTGTTTGGCTCCAGTGCAAGGAGCAGCATGCTCAGACTTCAGGTTATGTACGTACCCTACCAGTGACCTGGCTGGGACAGCGGCCAGGTTTGTGCCTCCGGTTTGTTCAGCATACCGTGGAGTACAAATCCATCTGTGAAGAACTTGCTTAGTCCCTGCAGTGACTTATATAAAAAGGCCTCTATACTTTAGACACCAAGGACTGTATCCCCAAGGACTGACACACAACCATTGCTGCAATCCCTCTTTTCCTTTTTTCCTCTGATCACCACCAAAGCATGGAAACACCCCTAGATGCCCACTGATTGACAACCCAGGAGGGAAGATCTACCCTTCGGAATAAATTAGGAAAGGGTCCAGTCCAGTCCTTACCTCTAGATTCCAAGAGCTTCATCTATTCCAAGGGAGACAGCAAACCTCACAAGCGGGAAAGCTAGCTTTTTCCCCAGGAGGATATTCTGAAGACCATCTAAGCAATTAAAATCTTCATTGCTGCTGAAATCAAGAGGATTAATGCTCTTAAATCCCAGGGATCCTTGGTTCATCCATCCAGCAGTGCATACTTTTTCTACTGGTTTCTTTCTATCTGCTGATAACTGATTTTAGCTGATGCACCAGGTAACAGCACAACGGTGGGTTCACACAGGGCAGCTGCTGCTTGCCAAGCAGAGGACGCAGGTTTGCTAAGACCACTCTAGAGTACCACAACACTGCAATTTGCACTGATTTATTATGCAATTAGCAGTGGGTGCAGCTCAAGTGTATGAGAGCCAACACTGGCAAATCTCAGTGCTTAAAACCGACTTCATACTCAGGCACCTAAATAACCGCCTTGGCTTTCTTCACTGCTTTCAGTAAGAATTTTGTCTGAAAATGAAGATAACTGGCAGAGATTCTCTGTGCTGAAAATCTTCACTGAAGACCACAAAACTAGGAACCACAATTTTAAATGGATGACTTTCATGTAGCCTTGCTGTACTGGACGCTACACAGGCACAGGACACAGACATATGGACTTAGCTTACTGCAAAGCCACGGCACAAATGCATACTATGAAATGTAAATGCATAGACAAATTAGAGATGAGGGATTCCTGTAGGAAATCAAAGCCATATTGCAGCTATGCAAACCAGACGCACTTGGGGAAGGTTTTCAACACATATGCATGGACTATAATAAATGGTGGACCTTGTATGGCTCCTTCCCGTACACAGACCATGCCATCAGGTGGCAAACCACGGGGTGAACATCCCCTTGCAAACAACAAAGTGATTTCAACTGCCCTACTTTCTCTGCAACTTGCTTTTTTTCATCTGAAATCCCCTGTTTGCAGCAAAACTCTCATTCCTGGGCCCCTCGCAACATGGATCAGGAAAATGACAAAGTCACCCACTGCGCTTCTATTGAGTATTTGTTCCAGTGGCTGCCACTCGTTCACTGGATAAAAAAAGGCAGGGCGAGACAATTACTGTTGTGAGGATTTTTTGGTTTTGGTTTGTTTTTTTCAGATGGCTATTCCAACATCTCTGAGCATGCCCCAGCTCTGATAGCCTATTGAATGTGCCCACAAGGCAGCTTTCCTTCCCTCTGCCATCCACAACAGCAGGGCTATTTTAATTCTTCTGTGCATTATTAAAAGCCTCTAACTGAGCAAATAATTTTGCAGGGTAGAATCACTCCCCTTTGTCTAAAAAAATTTCTCCCAGCCCTTATAGAAATATGGGTGAAACACAGGCACATAGAAAAGGAAAACTGGAGTTACTCCTGGAGGATAGTGTCCAGAGACAAAAAAGAGCCACTCACCAGTAAGGACAGGACATGGTGCTCCTTTTCCTGTCACAGGGAAAAACTGCTGTCGTTATGTATCTTGCTTCAGTACTTGTACATCTATTTCTTTCCTCACTAGCAAACTGAGAAGATACAGAAATGCTAAGCTGCTAAGAGGGCCTAAGTAGAGATCAGAGAAATAAAAATAAAATAAAATCTAACAGCACATTGCTTCTAGTGATACTTTTTTTTGTATGGGATGCCTGAATTGCAGTTACAAAACTAGTGAAAGGGGCTGAAGGGACAGGCCACCTCGGTGTTACAGACCTTAAATAAACCCCAGGCTGTCCATGGGGATTGGGCACTGGATGCATTTCTTTTTTAAACCACCCGTTAGACCACATGAAGAAGAGTTTATTTAAAAATAAACCAACAGCAAAAAAAAAAAAAAAAGGGGGGGGGGGGGGGGTTTTGTTTGTTTGTTTTTAATTAAAAATAACTTACAGTCTGAAGTCTGACTTTGGCCACAGAGATCAGCGAATGCTTCCCCCCTCTGAAGCCAGCCACCGCCTCACACTAACCAGCTCCCCAGCCTTCGTGTGATGGCTGTCCCATGCAGCGCTGGGGACAAGCGAGATGAAATAAGGCAGCATGGAGGAGAAGCTCAGCTCCTGGAGGATGCCTTTGGCCAAACTTTTAGGAAAAGAGCTGAATTTGCCCTACGCTCGCACCGCCATCTTGTGGAGGGTCTCTGTGAGGAGAGGCCAGTACCAGCTGGTTCTGGAAGGTTCTGGAAGGTTCCTCAACAAGCCCTACCACAGAGTACAGCGTGTCAGCCACATTGGTAGCACCTCAGGGAAAAAATACTGTAGAAAGGGCAAAAAAGCCACAACCAGCAGTGACCAAAAAAAAAAAAAAAAAGAGAGAGAAACAACCCTGCAAGCAGCAAGGTGAGAGAAAAAGGAGGAAGGGGAGGAGGTGCTCCCAACACCAGAGCAGAGATCTGTCCTGCAGCCACCAAGGCCCCACACTGGAGCTGAGGGATATCTCCTGAAGCAATGGCAGCCTTTGGAGAAGACTCTTGGAGGAACAGGGATAAACTGTGAGGAGGAAGGAGAGGCAAGAGAGGTATTGTTAAGGACTGACCACAACCCCCATTCCCCGTCCCCCTGCACCATTCAGAGTCGGGGGTTAGAAGAGTCAGGAATGAAGGAGTGAAGCCAAGCAGGGGGTGGAGGGAAGGTGTTGGAATTTTCTCGTTGTTTCTCACTATCCAAATCTAATTTAATCAGCAATGAAATAATTTTCCCCAGGTCGAGGGATGGTGCCAGTGATGGTAACTGGTAAGTGATCTCCCTGTATTTATCTCAACCCACAAACCTTTTCATCATCTTTTCTCCCCCTGCCCTATTGAGGAGGACAAGGGTTTCCCGCAGGACCATGTTTTTTCTCAGCCATGGAGTATGCTCGCTCTGAAGAAGGGACAGTATGTGATACCGGTGCCTCAGCTGGTGCAAACTGGTAGTAGTCCCCAGAAATTCAGCAGCTCCCAAGGGGCTCCCTTTGATTTACACCAGCTGGCAGCTCAGCGTCCCACAGCGTGATGCTAGACAGGAGTTACCACATAAATCATTACTCCTCTCAGCAGTTCTGGAGTTGTCTCTCCTCCAACCTGAGGTGAGCAGTGGTTGAGGAGGAGAAGACAGTGCTAAATCCCTCTTTTTATTTTGATCCACTGTAATTGGGATCAGGTCAGTGACCTTGTTTAGGCTGCAAGTCCTGGGCAATCAAGGGAGATGGAGAATTGCTCAATCAATCATGA
Source organism: Chauna torquata (assembly GCA_013399475.1). Taxonomy (NCBI): domain Eukaryota; kingdom Metazoa; phylum Chordata; class Aves; order Anseriformes; family Anhimidae; genus Chauna; species Chauna torquata. The sequence goes on from VXAL01001854.1 coordinate 560,110, forward strand.
TGTTGCCCAGCTCTATAATCTATAAATGCAATGAATAGTTCAGATGACAAAGAATGTGTTTTTGTTATTGGGTGGGCATCTCAGGCCGATAGATTTATTGCTGGGCAGTTGAAAGCATGGAAAGAAGAGACGTGTTTTCTGGACTTGCACATCAGCTTGCTGTGACGCACATTTTAATCTCTCTTTCTATCAAACAGCAGCATTAAATCATTTGCCAATCGCCAGCCTCTCACTGGGTGATACCCTGGACTTGCAAGTCCAACACGGAGTGAGAAGAGACATCATTATGACCCCTGTCGCAAGCAGTGTTATAAATCACAGCTGCAAATAACTTTCTCGTAAAGCTATGATCCCTAGGGCTCACCTCTTCACTGCTATTGCCCAGAGCCAGCTGTTGATGCTGGTTTCATCAAGGGTAGCCTGTTACACCCACTTTGGTGTCTTGGCAGAAATTTCAGCCCTCTTGTCTTCTGCAAGCAGCCAAGCATGGTAATTCTTTCAGGAACATATGAATTTTTGTTCCTCAATCGTGTTGGCTATTAAAGGTTATAAAAGGTATGTTGGCACTTGGAGGTGCCATAGGCATCCAAGGAAGTGTCTGTAAGCACCTAAATACATCTTAAAATAATCTGTGAAGTGTTCTTCTGCTGTAAATGCACTCCATGCCCAGTTCCCCCTCGTTTTGGTGCTTCCCCCTCTGTGGCCATGCAGTTGCAGATGGAGGCAGGGAAGATTTTTTTTGTTCTCTGCTTTCCTGAGCCTCATCACACAGACACTGTTGGTCCTCTCTCCTCCCTACCAAGTGCTCCACCTCCAGTTTCACCGTACCTCCTATTGGACTGTCTCAGCTACCCCAAGGTATTTTTGTCCTCAGGCCTCCAAATAACTTAATAACTTACTTAAATTTATCAGCAAATATCTTTGAGAGTTGGGAAACAATCAAAAGATTATTTATGATGACTAAGCAAACCTAAGTGACATGAAAATTAGTTGTTCAACATCATCGCTATCAAAAATGAATTTCAACTTGGATGTTAAATATGTCTGACGAGCATGGTTAAAAAATTGGAGGGTTACTTTATGTAAGTGAGTAAAATAAGAATATTCTGGGTATCTGCTACCAACTGGCAATTAATAAGTGTAAAGGGGAGCAAATCCAGAGACAGAATAGGAGTTGCTAAGTTCAGCATAGCTCAGTGTCAGCTCTGGTGCCCAAAAAAATGAGGTGCCAGACTTCAGTCAGCTCAAGACTCTTCAGATCATTAAAAGAAACCATCAGGAACTACACAAGAATAATTAGCAATAGATTGCAAAGGACTTCTGAAAGTATTTTGTGATATATTTTTGAAAGGAAATTTTGTATTTTCTCCTCAAACTAAAGCTCGGTAGAAAAAAAATTAAGGGTCAGAAGTCTGTGAACAGCAAGTGGTGAACTTACTAGCCAGCTATGCTGCAGCTGGGCTAGAAACTTTTAGTCTGAGTCATAACACATTTTAGAGACAGGCATAAAGTTTTGCTGTGAAGACTTAAGGCAAAAGGAAATGCACCACATCTCCTGGTGAACCGTTTTAACAGTTAATTCCCTCGTTGTTAAAATCTGCCCTTTGTTTTGTAGCCTTCAGCTTTCAGCCTTCAAAGCTTGTTGCACCCTTATGTGCTCAGCTGAAGAGCTCTTCAGCTAAAGGAAACATGGCTATATTCAGTCTTTGATGAAATCACTTTTGAGTTTGTTCTTTATAAAGCTAAACGAGCAGAGCTCCTGGGCAGCGCCCACATCTTTCTTTCTGAAGGGCAGTCACAGAAAGTGCAAGATGGTATTCCAGGGGTAGCTTCATGGGGCTCAATACACACACCTTATCCTCCTGGCCCTACCTCTTTAAAAAGGCCGTCATATTTACACAGCAGTATCTTTTACAGGATGAATAATCACACCAAAAGCAAGAAACTAGGCATTCTCCCATCACCACAAGATGCGAGTTATTCTCCAGCTCTGCATCTTGAAGCATCCTGCAAATTCAGGGCAGCTCACACAGTCACAAGAAGGGGATTAACACAGACCAAAAAACTTAAATGGTTATCACTTTATCTGTCCCAGTACATGTAAAGAAGAAAAATTATTGAAGACAGGAAAAAGAAGGAACATCACATCAATGTGGGAAAACACAAAGCTAGCATATCGACACCAAAAAATGAAGCAAAACCTTTGTCCCCAGGTGTTTGGCTTGCTGCAGTTTTCCACAGCCAGGGACTGGTTTGCACTGGTTTTACAGGTGCTGAGAAAAACAAGAATTGTTGAAGGCTGCTGAAGTGCTTTTAGTGATAGAGCAAGCAAGGACTTGCTGGTATGCTCAGTGCACCCGCATTGCTTCCCTGCCTGCTGCACTGGTAGGCAAATAAATAGCAGTAGGAAGAAGAGACCAAAGACAATTAAAAATATTAACACCCACAATACAAAAAGCTCCACTCACTTTAAAGCAGTACGTCATTTCACCTCTGTTTTTCCCCCCTTAATCTTAACCCTCTAATTCACTAATATTTTGCTTCAAAAATTACTAAAATAGAGGATTCCCTCCTAGCTGTGGGTGCAAAGAGGGTTACAGGCTGGAACTGTTTGACGTCCATTTCACTGGATGGGAATAAGTTGGGAAAAATGCAGAAAAAAGTAGATGATACATAGTTGGTACCATCATTAACACCATCCGTTGTCACTTGTGAGAGCTGACAGGTATATTGTTCTTATAGATATGTATATACATACGTATGTACACACACACACGTACACACACGGACCTGGATACAACAACCCCTAGACAGCAGGTTCCTCAGGACAGATCATCTCTCTCTGCTCTGCAAATCACAGCACCACAGTCCCAACCCTCTATGAGCTGCCGGCTGCCCTTGTATTGTACCCACCGGCACCCATGGGAGAAAGCAGATGCAAAGCAGCCCACAGCTCCCGGCCCCTCTGGCCATCAGGCCCAGAGACTTTTCTTTATTAGGGCAAAAATAATGGTTTAAATATAGTAGCCAGCTCTTCCAAAGTAAGGCCTCCTGTTTTATTCTACTCCCACGATGTCCCGCAGCTGTGCCTTTGAACTAGACCTTTTTTCCATTGTTAAAGAGTTCTGACATTTTCTTTATTTAGCACTTGAGGTTTTATTTAAAAATACAAACCACTGAATTGTAAATCCTAACCAGGAACGTGAACCATCTGTGTATACTTACAAAGTACCACAGCTGGAGATACGTTAGTGATAGAATATGGCACATGCAAATTCCTGCTTGCAATATGTTTTTTAAATGCTCTTTTCCTGCAGAGGAGGCAAGTGACTAATTGCTTCTGTTGTTTAGGTGCTTGAAGTGGAAACTGGGCATTTCTGCTGTTCAGCCCTCATTCCTAGGTGCTAAGACCACACATAAACAATGAAGATAAAGCATTCCATGAATGGTCGAGAGCTTGGCACAAAATCCCTCTCCTACCATTGGCCCCCAGTCTATCAGAACTAGCAGCTGGCTGCATGTCTATGTCAATCCGTCTCAGATTTTTTATGATTTATTGTAGCAAAATGAATATTGATCTAAAAACACGTGAATGAATCCAAGTTTAATCACACTTCTGCTACTGACTGCAGTGTTCCTGCAGTGAATCTTCAAAAATAAGGTTCTGTCCATGTTTTGTCCTCATCCAAAACCGAATTTAGGCTCCTAAAGAGATAACTATTTGGAATTTAAACCACGAAACCATGATCCTGAAAAACCATCACACAGCTGTTGCCTACACACAGTTCACCAAAATTCATCAGGCACCACACTAGGTTGCTAGAAAGTTTCCAGGTGCTCCAGTCCTGCTCTGCACGCTGGAATAATCAACGGCAAGCCACTGGGTTTCTGCTCACGTGCAATCCTAGGAACACTCTCAAAACAAGGGGGGTGTCACCCATTTCCCTTGGGTTTGCTCCGAGGCCTGTCATCTCACAGGATTTCATAATGTGGTAAGAGCTGTTGCTCAGAAGGCAAGATGTGGTTGTAGTCCTTGTCCTGTTGTGGTGCATCTGGACCCCTTCACTGAGCACACCCAACGCCAGGCAAGAGCAGCACTGACCCTCCTTCCAAACAGAGTTGCTGTGCCAGAAGAAATTAAAGACAACTTTGGCTGGGCAAATACCCGGAAAGATTTTATGTTCCTCCTTCTATTCAAAAAATAATGCATGGTTGGACTGACCCTTTCTAGCTCATTGGCTGCAGAGAAGTATTTTGAAAATTACTTTAATATATATTTACCCAATGGACCAGAATGATTCACTTTGGCACATGAATATGCCTATTAAAAGCTGCTTACACCCAGTTGCTCAACCCAGCCCTTTTTCTCACCTCTCCAGGGCACGTATGAAATACTGCATTCATTACATGTAGGTCTGGGGGACCCAAGTTATTCCTCCTATCTCCTTCTAGAGAAAAAGGAGTGCCTTAAAAAAGAGAATGATAAAAATAGTTACAATTAGTGTTGCAGATGCTATGAACTGGCAGAAGTAAGCCTATTTGTAACTGAAGCTGAGTAGATGAGCCAGCCTAGGGTGGCAAACTGAGGTGTGGATGCAACTGGCCTTCTTCCTACTCTCTATATAAAGCTGCCTGCAGAGCATCCAGCCTCCCAGGGTGCAGAGACCCTTTGGCCACACGGTCTGAAAAGGCTCGTTTTCCAGCAGGAAGAGAATACCTTTCCATTATCTTCATCCTCTGCCGGAGGTCAGCCCACCCCCTAGATGAGCCCACATCACTTTATGTGCTGGGGCCAAGTAGCACCCGAGCAGCCTCTGGGAGAACTGCCTTAATTGCTGGTAATACAATAGCTCCACTTAGCACCCGCAAAGCAATTCAGAAATGGAATCAAACACTTTCTGACTACACATTTAGGGAGCAGCAGGCTGTGATGGCATGTTACTCCATTACTTAACCACTGGGTCATGTATCTGTGACTACAGATGGCTTTTACATCCACACCTCTTAAGCAGCATCTGATACCGTCACCAAACCCTGGCCCAAGGGGAGGAATGCATCCATTCTGACCAGAAAGACTTTTTCCTTTAAATTAAATACCATCTCAGCCAAGGACTCAAAAGGTTTTTTTGTGGCTCCATTGGACCCATGGAAGCAACCTTCCTCATTTCCAGCCCATGAAGAACTGCTCAGCTGCAATTTGGCTGCAGCTATGCCATGCAAAGGACAAGAAATAGCAAAAAAGAAAAAACAAAAACAGCAACAAAAAACTTTCCCCACCAATCTCTCACCAGCACCCCAGGACACACACACTGCTTCCTATGGAGTACTTCTAGCAATATTTCTTAATGATTTTTTTCCTTGATCTCTCCTTTACCTGGCTATTTTCTTCCAGGCGTCTCCAATGCACTGCAGCCTCTGGGGAAGGATGCAAGAACATCTCCATGCAAGTATTTGCACCGTGAATCTGCTTGCCTTAACGCTGATGGGGCTATAGCAGCTTAGCCATTGGCTCTGCAGGGAAGGTAACATCGAAGATCAGCAAAAAGTGCTTTGGGCTACCTGAGCCAACACACTGGCAATGTCAGTGGTAGTTACAGATATACAAGCAGAATGGTCTTACATCATACCCACAGAGCATCAGCTTATCAAGTATCAATGTGAAAATATTCGTACTATGGATCCAGGCACTCTGTGGCACAGGGAAGAAGCGGTACAGCTCACAAACTCATGGCCCCTGGCTTACTGTACCTACACAGACTTCAACAAATGCCTCGGTGGACACTTGTGGTCTCTCATCCTCTGCCAGAAGCTAAACATCTAAATACCTAAAATTTATCAGAACTACTCCCTTGCTTAAATATTTAGATGTGTCCGATAATATAGTGAACGATAGTTCACCTCACTGAAAGAATTTGGTACCAAAATTTAATACTGAGGCATTTCTTTGTTTCCCATTTTTCACCTTGTTCCCACACGCTTCCTGAAAACTTATGTCCATCTCTCTTTCATCCAAAACTGCTTCCAAAGTTCAGGCACACACTCACAAATAGAGCACCAGCCCTAAGTGCACTTTTGCAGCAAACAGATTTATTGCCTGTGCCTCACATGAAGCTAAATACCTCACCCCAGCAATTCTGCTACAGGAGTGAGGAAGGTTTTGCTTTCTTCACAAAAAAATATTTAACTGGTTCAGACCTTATTTGCTTGAAGAATCAAGCCTTCTCTTCTCATCAGCTACCCTGCTACTTCTTATTAGTGTTAAAGATCTCCATATCTTTGGAAAGAAAGTTGAAATAAACTTGGAAATGAAGTGGTTAGTGGGGAGAAAAAGGAGCAAGGCTTCAATGCTCAGAGCAACCTGAAAAATTCGTTCAAAATCTTCATTCTGCGGCAGGGCTGATGAGGGGGAGCTTTCTATTTTTTATTTTTAAAGTTCCCTACCAAGGAATATATTTTTTTTTCTATGGTTTCTTGAAGCTATGAACCGGGCTACCTCTCACTTCAGTAACAGGTCCACGAATGAGAGGAAGGCTAAAGAGGATGCAGGGGAAAATAAAAACAGGCCATTTCAGAAAGGCACCAAATGAGAAGCGAGGAACAAATATTAATTTTATTGTCCAGTGAGAGCAGGTGGGGAGGATTAGCGCAATGAAGAGGACAGGGAATGAGGATTTCTTTTTGCAAAGGGTACAGTTACACATCTGTTAGGGGCTTACCTGGCAGGACTGCCCATAGAACGAGTTAATCGACAGGAAAAGATTCACCGAAACTCGGCTCCCAGCCCCTCCTATCAATACCCATAGCTGGGCACCAAACCCTTCTGAGGGTAAAACTACTAGATTTAGAGGCTGGCTCCAGTCCTCTCCGAAATGAATCCTAATAAAACACAGATGATGCTACCTGGGTGGAGTTTTTAAGCCTGCTACTCAATTTCAGCCAGGCCACTTACGTCTGTTTTGGGTACTATTTCCCAACATTGTAGCTGCACCAGTTCAGAGTAAAGAATCAGGCGATAATGACATTTACTTTGTTTATAAGTTAACATTTCTTACACTTTACCATGATTAGAGATGTGTTTAACCTGCCACCAGGGCTAGGGAATGCGGCATCATAGCAGGAAATGCTGGTTGTTTTAAAATATTTTCTCTTGAAAATGTGTTCTCAGATCCATCAGTCAGAACAATGTTTCTTGCTAAAGGAAAAAAAAAAAAACCCATCCCAGAAATGAAAGAAATGGAATGTGAATTCTATGGCAAAAAAACATTCAGGTTAACATTTTGAACCCAGGCATTAGAAAATACAAGGTTATAGTTTCCATAGCGACTACAGATCAATTACTTTACACACAGCTATTACAATATTAAAGTAAACACGTCCACAGTCAAAACTACTCTGTGGCCTCGTGGGGACTAAGTTAAAATTGTTGTGGAGCCCAGAGCACGGTGGTAATGTAAATGCATTATTACATGACTGTTTCTTTTTTTTTTTTTTGCTTTGCATTTCAATCTGTTTAAGCCCCTCAGCACTGCAGCACAGTTGAATGGGGGGAGTGGAATTTCTCCTCCCTACAGCCTGTCCAATTTGGCCTTGCACAAGGTTAAATAACTGCAGGGGACCTGTGCAATGGTGACTTAGATGAGAAATGCCAGATCTGCAAGAAGACTTTGATTTTCATCAGAAAAATGGTGAGTCTCTCTACATTGCCTTCAAGACTTAAGTATTTATGTGGAGATGATGAGCATCTACAAAAAGTCGGCTGCAGGGATGAGCATTGCCCCTTTTGCAATGTGCCTGTTACGAGTTGCTGTTTACACAAGTTCCAAAACCGCAGAAATATCCAAGTAGAGCTAACATGTTTTCCTTTGGGTCCTGATGGCTCTTACAAGCTGATTTCTACCTGTGTTAAAAGAAGAGTATCACTATAGTTGCATGCTCTGTTAGAGCTCTAGCCCCTTTTGCATTTCATAAGCATCCTTTGCAGGGGCAGCAAACAAAAATGTAAGTTTCTGAGCTAGGTCCACCCAGCTCAGTCCAGATGTGGCACTTTGGGCTTGCCATTGCAGGGGGGTGAGCTCAGACCCATCCATGTAACCTAATCATTTGTGACAACATTCAGAAAGCCTGAGAGCTTATTGACTTGTTTTATAATCATATTGTACATCCTTAAGAGCTGAACAAGTGCCTGATTTAAATGATTGGCTTGATTTTTTTTCCCCCATTCATTTTAGCAAAGGATGACAGCACTTACATATCACCATTAACATACATGCGGCAAAGCAAACGGGGGGATGCCTGAGAACCCACCAGACCTGCATTTTTTTTTCTTATTTTTTCTTATTTGTTTTATGTTTATTTTTCCTACCTGCTAAAAGGCAACAGTCCCATTTGCTTCTGCCTTCACCTGTTTTGCATTACCCTCTGTCTGCATGGGAATAAGCCAGGATGATGAGCATCAGCTACCATTTTTGTTATAAAAGCTTAGCCAATAAGCTAATACTATTCTCCCTGTGTAGCTGGGCTGTTCATCATTTTCCAAACACCAAGCAAAGTTCTGGACCAGAAACCGACACCCAAATTTGTTAGGTAGGAAAATATATCAGGGCAGGGGAAAGCATATGCCATGTGACATGAAAGAGTCGCCACAAAGCTCCAGGTAGAAACTTATTTTTCTCATTTAATTTAAGTGTTTCAAGTACACCCTGAAAAAAAGAATCATCATTTTGTTACTAACTTCTCTCCATGCATCTCCTTCTCCAGCATTGCCCAGGAGTTGGAAACAGGGCTGGGAGTGGCGGGGGAAATGGGGGCAGCCAGCACTGCCACCCAGCCCTCAGCCCTGGGCTGCTAGGGGGATGGCCCAGGAGCCAGGCGGGTGCTCCAGAATAAGCTTGCCTGTTTTCCAGCAAAACAATTAAAATGAGGACATGTGGTTTCAGTCAAGACAAATGGGCATTTTCCCAGGGAAAAAAAAAAAAAAAAAAAAAAGATGTAAAGCTGGAAAATTCACAACCAGCTTTAGTGTTAAAATAAATATGATACTCTTTTCACTGTGGATCCACTATTTGTTTGCCTTTCCAAGCACGAGTGTTTTCCTACCTATTTTCCCTTATATTCTCTCACATTCATGTTTATCAATTACGCACAGAAATAAAACTGTTTTATGGTGAATACCTTCATTAATGTGCTTTAAACGCTGTTGACTTTAAAATGATCCACTCCAAAGCCCTAAAGGCATTTTCGAGATTAAAAGTACCATTCTCCTTTTAGCACTACGTGAAAGTACCAGGTAGAAGGCAGAGATAGAGGAAAGCCATTTCCAAAGCTGAAAGGGATTCAGGAGATTTAGCTACAGCCTATCCAGCTTAAAATAAAGTTACAGCTCTGTCCTTTCCAGTGGCTCATGTCTCTGACAGCAAATGTCATTAAAGCCATACAGAGAGGCATCGCTACTTGTTCTGAATCGCTGAAACTTGACGACTGAGAAAATAACACCAGCTAATGCCTCCCTCCAGGGCCGAGTCTTTAGTGGATTTTTTCTCCATTTGGGCAGGGAATACTGCTAAGGGGAAGTGGTGCAGCAGGAGGAGATATCTCTGGGCACTGGGTGCACATCTTGATGGTGTCAAAATGGAGACCTTGCCCTAGCTTGGAGGACTTTGGTAGTTTTCCAAAGGAGTTCAATGATGCTTCAAATCAAGTTACCAAGACGTACCAGAGTGATCTCCTACCTCATTCACCCGCAGCGAGCTTTAAACCTACTTCTGCGCATACACATACTCAAACTGCCTTTGCTTTCAAGTTCAGCTTCAGTCTTACTGAAAGAAACAAAAAGACAAATTATTCATTTAGATATCAGACCACATTAGGTAACTTCTATACTCAGCTGACCCTTGCTGCATAACAGCCTCCATTCTTCTTGGGTCTGCAGAAGGAAACCAGCTTGTGGCCATATCTGCAAGCTGGGGAGTGCTCCAGTCTCCCAGTAACTCACCTGCTCTTCTCTACAGTGCGATAATATTGCATTTTTGGGACTCCTCGAATAGTGCCTTCTGATAATACCCCTGAGCCCATGCAGGTGGAACGACGAATCATTCCTGGGACCTGAATCAAAGCTGTCCATTCTCACGGCTTCTTCCTGCTCCTGGTCCACGGTGCCCGACATGCATCTTCAGAGCAATAACGAAGCTGTCAGCTGCAACCAGCCTTAGTGGATTACCCATATACATTTTGTTCCTGTAAAGCCTCTATTAAGGATGCCATTCTGTGATACATATTTAAGTCAGTATCTCAGCACCACGGTTGCCTGCGTGAAAGAAACCGAGAAACTATTACTGTGAAATTGCCTGCAGCTCCTGAGCACAGGAGGTAGCAACTGGCTAATAGTTTCTTAGACAGCCCTGGCAGATGTGTCAGGTTGCTTCGCAACTGCGCACCTCGTGGGAGAGCAGTGCACACAAAGCTCCCCCTCATAGTGTCCCCAGCTGTAATTAATCCATAGCATCATTTCTATAGTGTCAGCAGCACCATATGGACCAAGCACTATTTTGCAGGACTAACCATAGAGGAGGAAGGTTGCAATTATGTGCCTGATTATTCTCCAGGGCAGCTATGAGTTGTTTTATGGAAGGCAGGAGAATCTGAAAGGGGTGGATTGCCACACATGTGGCCAAGAGGAGGAGGATGACCAGTGGAAGATGAAAGAGCCGGATAAACCTACCTCTTATCTTCTGTGCTGCTACAGTCTTATGTGACACTGCTTCCAGTCTTGCCTACAACATGAAACCACAAAGAGCAGCTTCAAAGAAACACGTATCACTTCTATTTGGCATTAACCTCACCAAGTTGTGCACCACATGGGATGCATAGAGTGAGCATTTAAGAAAAGTGCATGGACATATTTCTTCGGTACCAGCTTAACAGCCTCCTCTTCCCAAGGCTTGTAAAGAGCCCCAGGGAGTTCCCAGTCAGAGCTGAGTGCCCGGCTCCCTGCAAGTATTTAAGTCAACAGTAGTTAGGAACCATTACAGGTCTAGATTTGGGTGCAAAACTCCTTTAATTGTCTTTGAAAACCCTATCCTAGAAAGACAGAAGTATTTTTAGCACAGAACAGCCTCTCTAACCCTTTATTAAAACCATTTTGTTGGCAATGCTATTATTTACCGATTATCTACTTAATTTATATGTCTATATTATATGCATAATCAGATTACATATAAGCTGATTTACTCAAGGAGACAACTGAGACAGAGTAAACATTGCATTTTGCTGTTGGCATCAGCGCTGCAACAGCAAAACCCGCTCCAGCACCCTGAAGGGGAGGCCAGGCGGTCCTCATGCTCCCATCAGCACCCCCAGAACACCCCATCGGCAGGAAGATGTTGCGATTGCCCTGCTTCAGTGCACTGGGCAATGCAGGGCAGCTGCCTCCAAGGCTCCAAGAAAACTCTACCAAAAGAAACGAATGAGAACTTCTTCCTTCCCTCCCCTGGCCATGCAAATTTGAAGTTTACCAGGAACACTTTGTCATCAAGTCAATGCAGGGAGAAAGAGTTTATACTTAAAAAAAAAAAAAAGGCAACGGCTTGTATTTGACTATGCCTTATAAAGACAGTTGAAATAAAGCAGTTATGATCTCTGTGACAGTCACTACTGCTAATGCCTATCATAAAAGCCAGTAAGGAGGCAGATATGTTGATTTATCATGCATAGCTGCTCCCATATATCTACTTTCTAATAAAAATCTGTGGAATTATTGCTTGCGCTGAGCTTCATGCACCCATATTTGTATTGCTAACCTCTCCTGGAAGATTTCAAAGCCTTATTTATGGGAGGCTTTTATCTACCCCTACGAAAAGCGTTCACAATGGGAGCGTGCCAGCCCCTGAGACTCGAACCTGTTAGAGTGCAGATTTATACCACCCAAATTCCTCAGTGGAGAAACACGCTCTTTATCTCAGCGCTCGATTAAAGCATGGCTCCAACTCATGATTGCTGTCACTGAGGATACTGGTGACCTGGAACTTTTGTACAACTCCCAGAGAAGTCCTCCAGCACTGTCTCTTTGAGCAGGACCACATCTACCACCAAAGATCAAGCCCTCCTTTTAAATCACTTAAGATTTTTCACAGCTGTGTTGCTTATTTGTTTGTTTTTCCCCAATGCATTGCTTTCTTACCTTCTTTTTAATCTTCTCATATAAGGATCTTTTTTTTTAGGTTATAGAATTTTTTAGCTTTTATTACCTACACACAGCATGTGCTGAGCGGAGCAAAGCACTGTTTTGAGCCAAACTGTCTTAACTAAACTCTTCAGGATGTAGTGGTTTCCTATTTTTTCTCCACCGTTCTACCAGGGTTGAGAACCAAAGAAACACAGCAAGTGCCATACTTCAGAGCTACGAGGTTGTGAGATGAAAAGGCTGATGCTTTGGAGAAAAACACCAGTGTTTCCCGTGACAGGCCTGCTTGAGGACGGAAGTGGATGCAGCGAGAAGCAAGTTCCTGTTTCCAGCAGCAGTTTGGAGCTGCGTCTACCCTGTTGTTTCCCTCAAGCCTCCAAACGCACGCTGAGAGCACCTCACCTCAGATACATCCATCTTTAGCTGGCATGTTGTCGTGCCTTCAACTCTGATCATGGGGAGGGACCAGCATCAAACATGGGGCTAAAATGGCTTCTTTTGGGACAAATATCCCAAACCGGAGCTCTCTCTGGAAATTTTTCTGCATGGGGATTCTTTCCCAGGTTTGGGACACCGTGCACCATGCCCTGTGCATGTTTTTGCAAAATCCCAGCAAGCAATCGTGCAACACATGCTTCCGTGTGCACAGCACTGAAAGGGACACGTGAAGGGCAATGTGCTCGATACATGGCATTATTTAGGGGGAGGATTCATATAGCAGTCAGCACTCTTGTTCTAAATAGCAGGATTTCTGCTTTGGAGCCATCTTCCAAAAATTAACTGCTGCTCCACTTCCTGCCTCAAAATCAAACCACAGCCCCCTTGCAGCTGCTCCATCACAGTCAAAAAGCAAAGATCCTTGTTAGTTAGGGATAAAACACAACTCTCTCTGACAAAAACGTAGTTAGCATTGGTTAATTAATCGGACATCCTGCACAGGTGGATTCTCTAACCCAATGGCAAGGACAGCCCATGGGAAAGCAGTGCCCAGTGTACATGTATTACTCTCAAAAAGGGGAGAGGCACGAAGGCAGCAACATCAGCCCACCTTCACCATCGTTTCCATTTACCTTAGTGTATTGCTGTTGTTGTAAAGGACCTCGGAAAAAAAGCAATAGAAATATCTGTATGTGATCAGAATCAGGGCTGCAGGAGTATTTCTCGCATCTTCAGCTAATTCCCGCATTAAAAATGTTCAGAACAAACTTATTCTCTGAAATCACACTAACACAATATCAGCCCATGGAGGATTTATGGCTTCAGAACTTCATTTGTGCCCTTTTTCCCCTCAAAACATGTTGACCTTTTTTTTCCCTATATCTCCTGAATCTATTCCCATTATACCTGTTCAAACTGGAGTTTAGCAAACCCATGCTAAATTTTAATCTGCTTTAATTTTTTTCTTGCAAAGAACGCAGCAGCTGTTTGGGTTGCAGTTATTACAACAGTCTTTTGGTGACTGGGAAGGAAAAGCTGGATTTTGCAGCATCTCCCCCCAAGTCTGCTCTGAAATGCTAGCAGGCCCCATGTAACTGGACCTGGTCTCACCTTGAACCCTGAAGTAAGGCAAAGCTGTGTGTACTTGCTGGCAGAGATGCTGGGCCAGGGCTCACACCCGTGCGGGACCCTCCTGCAGCAAAGAGACGTTCTGGTAGCAAACCAGTGTGAGCCACAACAGCAGCCAAGTGGAAGAGCAGTGACCGAACCCCAGCAGAGATTTCACCATTTTTCACAGTGCAACGTTTTGGTGAGAAAGTGCAAAGAGGTGAACTGGGTGAATGTGCCTGGCTGTTTACACAGAAAAGACAGAATCTGTAATCAACCTCACACAAAATAGACTCCCAACAAAATCTGAAGGCATCAGGAAAGATAAGTACCTGCTAACTCAATAACCTGCATGATGTCCTGGCTTCACGGAACTCAGCATACATCTTACTGTGGAATTCAGTGAGATCCTGAACTTTCTCACTATTATTTTAACCACACTTTGCTGATAGTGGCTTTGGAGAATGACTTAAAGATTAGAGTTGGGTGAAGAGTGAATTCTCATCTCTCTGCCCTGTAAAAAAAGTAACTTGGAAAGTCCTAAAATAAGAATAACTTTATTCCGCTCAGCTCTACAAAACAAAGTGAAAAACAGTTTAAATTCAGTTTTTGCATGTTTCTCAAGAAACACTTTATACGGAAAAAAGTACCAGAAAGAACTCCCAACAATTTCTCCCAGACAAATTTTCATTTTTGATTAAATCTATTTTTGACGTGCTCGAGGATGAAACGTAGCAGGTCTAGGAAATAAGCGTGTGAGCAATTTCCAAGAATAATCAAGATTTACCATGACCTTTTATTTTAGGCAAGCAAAGGCAAGCGGTATGATGGATACAGAAAAAAAAAACCTGAGAAACAAGGAAATTTGCATCCAGTACCAGCAGCAGCAAAAGGGGCACTGAAATGTGCTCATTTTACACAGAGGACTACAGTGCCATGTTATCAGAGACAAATGAAGGCCTTGTATTAAAAATGCATAATTTAATCAAGGGGAAAAACTGCTAATCAGATGGAAATGTGCAGACCTGATACTGATTTTTTTAATATTAGTGTTATTAAATTCTGCTATAATTTCTTACAGAATCACCCAAATGTAAATTAATATAAGGAGAAACAGTTAACAAAATTACAGGACCAGATCAAACATTCCTGCTCGTTTGCAAGCGTCCCGCTGACTTGTGATATCAGGGATGGCATAAAAGGCTTAGCATAAAATACTACAGGCACCGATCTAGTGGTTTTCCCCCAGTCAGAGCAGCTCGAAACGAGCCCTGATGCAGTTGCTGGCGCGAGGCGAACAGGAGCTGACGGCTCTGCCTCAGCCCAGTGCAGAGCTGCTGCCTCCATGCCATGATCTGAGCTCCGCTCCAAGCCAGCCCATGCTACCAGGACCAGGAACTTACTCCTTGGACATAATTAGCTTCCAGAATTAATACCTGCCCTGAGAAAACAGGTGGGCAAAGCAGCTGTGCAGAAAGGGACTGTCACTTGCCAAGTGAAACAGCCCCTTGGGGTTAAAGCTGGGAAAAGACCCCAAGTCCCTTTTCTCATTTGAGCCTTTCTGATGTGGCAAACCTCAGCAGAGAGAGATGCGCTTGTCTTGAAACTCTGCCAAGGAACTAGGGGCTCACATTACAGACAAGTCTGTTTCAGTCTGCTCGAATTACAGCAAGAAAGTCGCTCTGTAACACTGTTCTTCCAGAAAATGAAGAATTATTAATATTGACTTGGGTTATAACAGTGCCTAGAGGCCCTGGCCCCACTGTTTCAGGCAGCATAGAAACACCAGAAAAATTACATGTAGTCACTTTTCTTTCCCCTTGTCAATTAGAACATAATCACTGCAGAGCAGGTATTATTTCTTTCCATTTGTACAGCACCTTGTACCACAAGGTCCTAATCTTTCAGGCAAATCTGAACACGCACACACACACACACACACAGGAACAAAACAGGTAGCGAGCGTTTAATGTTAACGCTGATTCCTACCGACATTTTATTTGATATCCACGTATGAGAGAAAAAGAAGATGCGCAGCAGGAAAGTGAGCGAAATTAAACAGCATGTGTGACTGGTAATATACAAAATTGCTCTTTTTGCAAAAATAGCTGTACGCTCTTTTAGATGAAGAGCTGATGTCAGTCACACTTCCTACTTTTTTCTCATTTTAAGTTTTTGACCATAAGAGCGTTTGTGACACTACTCACATGAGGAGATAAATAAAGCCAAGCCAGACTCCCTCTGCTTCCTTTCTCTCCCTGTTCCTACCAGCTGGTACCTCCCTCTGATCGCAGGTCCTGCACGAGCGTGACACCACAGCCCTGCACGCGTGCAGCCACCGGCAGCATCAGATACCGGCCAGGAAGCTGCTGCTGTTCTGCGCTCCCTGTTATGTTACACCAGTGTTAATGAGGAGTAAATAATAATGAATCAGCTTGCTTCAGCATATAGCAAGCATTCAATATTCACTGCAGCCACTGGCTGCACAGGGTAGGTTTCCAGAGGCCCCTACCCAGCAAACGTTGCAATACTGCAAATTCCGTATTCTGGAAGAGCAGTTGCATGGTATACACTTCAAAGCACCCCATCCTGCTGTGCGCCAGGATTAGGAAATCCATGGCAGATGAATGAAGCTGGAGCGGACACTCGCTCTCATGAGTTGCAGCCCATCTCAAGCAGCGTGTGCCTGTGCTTGACGTCCCCCTTCGAACTGGAGAAATGCTGCAGCAGAGCCCTTCTGGCTGGCAGGGTGGGTTGGGAGTTAGCAGATGCAGAAAAATCCTCAGGGGTTCGTGGGCACCCTGGCTAAAAGGGTTGTATGAAGCCAAGCCACCACACGTGTCCCACAGTTCTTATCCAGGATTAGAGCTGGCTTGGGCAATGTGCTTCTGAGCTGCAGTCCCAGCTCAGTTTTGCTTCCTACCGTGATATCATATCCTTCAAAAAACAAAAGGAGAAGCCCAACTACCTCTAAAGGCAAGTTCCCCACAGTCCTCAGAGAGATCTCACAGGTTTAGAAGCAACCAAAGCGCAGTGCTGTAACCAGACCCAGCAGCACAGCGATGGGGAGGTTACACACCTGCACTGCTCGCATGAGACCCCTGCTAAGCAGCAACAAAATCCTGCATGACCTTCCAGTATCAGGCAGTGCCTTCATCATGTTGTAAACGCTTCTGGCTTTAACCAAGATGTTAGGCAGAGTTACTCCTTGCTGACTTGGGTCAGGAAACATGGGGTGGTTCCCAGGCTAACAAGCATTGTCCCAGAATGCTTCTCCTGTCCACGACACAGAGCTGGCACAACCATCTTCGTATCTGAGGACTTCTGCTGTTCTGACCCTCCTGAGCGTGCAACAGAGCAGTACTACTACCCAGGACTGAGACAAACCTGAGGAGCCAGCAGGCAAAGGCACCCAGACAGACTGACACAGAGCGTGGACAGGCCCCTGCCCCTCAGCCGCAATTGGATCTTGTTGGCTTGGATGCACGCTGTTCAGGGTGATCCTCAGTAAAATGGAGTAGCTAAAGCCATAGCATTTCCTGAAACTCTTAAAAGACAAAAGCATTGGCATTACCGTTCTGTTCCCAGTGCCTTTTTGATGCCCCCTGTATTCTGTGGAGGCTGTTACAGAGTCAACTAGGAATTGAAAACGTGGAAGGAATATGCATGAGCAAATCAAGAGGACAGTTCTTTAACTCCTCGATGGTTTTGGGAACAAAACACTGGAAGGAAGAATTAGCAATTGAATTCCACTTCATTAGAGGGCAAACCATTTCTGAAAGAAGAAATTATCATCAAGACAGAAATACAACAGTTGAGCAACAGGTCTGGAAGGGGAAAAATATGATGGAGCTTTCTGCTTAAAGCCTTGCAGCAGTCTTGTCTTACACTTTATTGGCCTCTAGTGGAAAACGGAAGCTATGTCTTGTGATCACAAAACTTCATTTACAGAACACAGGGGAAAAAATACCACTCCCCATACGGAGTTTGTATATATGCTTGATGAAGGAATCAATGCAGGCAACTAAAAGGTACAACTATTCTGCCTTAGCTACGTACACAGGCGTGGTGTTGCTAACGTTCAGGGAAGACGTTTGGTCAAACGTTGGTTCTTTTCTACATACGTGACTGTTCCCATTTAGGCGTGCCTGTTAACTGTCTGCCGTAATACACTCAAGTACAATTTCACCTGCAGAGGCACTGCATTTGGCGATATTTGCGCTGGAAACTCTGAGCCACTGGATGCGCTCCACTGAAACTTAACCCTTTAGCACACTGAGCACAGCATCTTGGCTATAAAGTAGACTCTGAAATAGGGAGTTCAGTCACTATCTTCGGTAAAGACAGCCTCTCGAGATGAAAACATATGCCTGTATGGAGGGGACAGTGATTGTGATAGCAGTGCTGCCTAGGTATAAATTTAGTGATTCAAAACCCATTGCTCCAGTTTCTATGGATATAAACAAGAAGATAAGTCTCCTCAATCAATTAAAAATTCAAATAATAACCAAAAGAAAGCACTAAGCAGGATCACAGGAACAAACCTCTGAAAAGGTAAGTCAATGGAGGGCGGTAGGCTCAGTACAGAGACCTGAATAACATAAAAGAGCAAGTCATCTGTTGGATCGAGCAGAGAGCTCTCAAAACCAGAGCCAGCTACAAAGCAAACACTGCCCCCAGCAGAACTGCGCACACCAAAAATGAACAGATACCTCCTGAGCAGAGAAGGAACGCAGCTTGCTGGCCTTCTTCGGTTGAGTACAAACCTGTGTGCACCCCTCCAGCAGCTCTATAAGCTTGGCTTGGTTTCCTCCTCCAACGCCTGCCTTCCAGAGCCCAGGGCAGGGCAGCAAGGTTTGTTCCCCGGAAAACAGGACCTGTCACCAGCAGCCTTGAGATGGTGGAAGGCAGACGGCAGCGCCGCACTTAGCACCGATCAGAGTGCTTGGCCACTGTTTGGTAGAGGCATGGCCCTGCATGCAGCGCGAAGGATGTATGTGCCTTCGATTCTCCACACAAGCATTGCGTTCAGGAACCTAGGTGTGCAGGAAAAGTGGAAGTAGCAACAGGCACTCTCAAACCTAGGAAAACTTGCTCGAAATGTCACAACTTAAGAACAGTATGTTCTGTGTATTTTGGCTGGTTTTGCTTTGTTTTTCTCCGGCATTCATTTTACCAGCCTTTATGCTAGCCAAGGGTATAGGGGCATGCCATTAGACACTTCTGTGGAGGTTAAGCTGCCAAAAAAACAAACAAAACAACCCTATGCCTAAACAACACAGCACTCCTTCAGAGTGAGATTATGTGAGCTACCTAACAAATCCAAATCCTAAGAAACATCTTTGACAGCAAAGTGCAGTCTTCTGACTTGTTTGTTCTGGTCAAATCATTTGCGTTCCCCATTCACCTTCAAGGAGCGAAGGGAAGGGACACCAACCACCAAAAGCCATCTTGTTGATATTTTTTGCCAATTCAGAAGTGCTTGCACCTCTCACCCTGCATGAGTGTGAGGGAGAGAGAAATGTAACCAGCAGCAGGGAAGCTCTAAGCAGTTAATACCAGGCTACATCTTGCTCAAGTTCCCTTGGCTCTGTGCTGGTCCCAGTGCCTTTTTCCCCACAACATTTAGTAGAGAGCAACCTAAAGCTGCCTGATTTTTATGCCATAAGTTTAAAATAATCAGGCATGAGACTTCAAGTCTATGAATCCTCAGGGCTGGCTGAACTCCCATCTTAAATTCTATGGATCAGTTACACTATGTTCTTTCTTTCTTTCTTCCTCATAGAGGAAAAGAAAGGGGGAAGGGGGAAGGCGAAAGGGGGAAGGGGAAGGAAAAGGAAAAGGGCAAGGAAAAGGAAAAAGGCAAGGACAAGGAAAAGGAAAAGGACAAGGACAGGGAAAAGGAAAAGGAAAAGGAAAAGGAAAAGGAAAAGGAAAAGAAAAAAAAAGAAAAAGGAAAAGGAAAAGGAAAAAAAAAGAAAAAGGAAAAGGAATCAAACTGAACTGGAAACGGGCTTCTCTCTGCCTCTTGCACAGACTGGGATCTCAGAAAAAAAACTAGAAACCAGGTATGATGGCAGTAGGACCAGTGGGTGGGGGAGCTTCACCAGGCTAAGGCAGCACCAGAGGCAAAGCAAGGTTATTGCAGCACAGGAAAGCTTTCCCTAGTGTCCAGAGAGGCCGTTGGAGAACTTTCCATACCTTGTCCTTTGGCTTTCTTTGCACAATGTAACCAACTCACTCTACAGTTATTTTTTTTTAGGCTGAAAAGCATTTGGCCCTTGTTTGATGTATATTCTTTCAGTTAAGCATATGCGTGTGTGGATAATACCCAGCTCAGAACAGAGAAGGGAAAAAAAATCACACGATCCTTAACAGACGAGTTTAAATTGCTTATCAGCAGAGGAGTGAGTCTTATTTTAGTAACAGCTGAATCACATGAGAAAGCAGTCACAGTTGTACACCAGCAGACCACATACCAGCGTAACCAATTTGCTTCCTACAGGAGAGAAGGATCCTTGTACCTCGAGGTACTGAAAATACACAAGAGACTCACATGGTAAAACCAATTCCGAGCTGCCAAAGGCATGCAATAAATGTGAGTAATAACCTCTTCTATCACAACCAGACAATGCAGAGCTTCTGAGGCTGCTCTCAAGCTCTGGGTACTAAGCCTTTGCCTGTACATCCACCACATCTCAAAGCACAAAGGAGCACAAAAGCTCAGAGCTGGCTAGGTAATACCAGAGCAGCGATTCTGTGACTCATGGCACACTGTGTGCGAGTAATTTATGTGCTGTGCCTGTAAGTGAGCTACAGTATGACCACTAGGACATCTGCTTGGCCCTGGACCACCGGACAACCTGCCTCCTCCCTCTGCCCAGCAGGAGAAAGCCAGCAGGTTGGGATAATTTCCGAGACTGGGACCACCACAGTGACCCTGAACCCTTCTGCACCCTCAGGTCGCTCCCATCCTGACATGAAGCGAAGAGGGAGCTCCAAGTTCTGGCTATTCCTGAAGCAGTCCTCTCAGGTCTAGTATCTACCTGGCGCATGTGCTGTCTGCCGTCTTGAACGTGAAAAGGGTTTAGCATGAGCAATCAAGATCGTTGGTCACTCCTGCATCCAAGGCACAAAGGGGTCTCAATGTAACAGCAATTAAACCATTACCTTAGTACCCGTGCACTGTTACTCAAGAAGATGTGTTACTGCTAAAAAGGGGGATGATTTCCCTCTATGTCCATAAAAGCATCCCAGGTAGTTCATACATACATTGGTTTTTTGTGCTAAGACAAAAAATAAATGAAGTTGAATTCTCCTACACGCAAGAGAAATTCACCTTCCCATCTTCTGTTATGCCCCATGAATTGCCCACTTCACCTGTTTATCACATCTTAAAACTCCTTCCAGTGGCATGAAGCACGTCTTTGATCACTGGAAGAACTGAAAAACTGTCCTACTTCCCCCCTGCTCCCCGCCCGCCCCCAAAAGAACTGATACAAGGACACAAGACAGACTCATTGCTTCCTAAAAATTGATACTGGGTCAATGTATAAATTTTACTGGAACTGCCCTCCTTCTGTGAAATTATGACTGAGTCTAACTGACGTAGGAAGGGCGTAAGTTCTGATTCTTCCAGGTTAAGGCAGGTAAAAGAAAAAGGCATATTAATGATCTTCCTGCTTATCAAAATATAGTCTGTTACATATGTGGTTATTGCTTTGTTTCTGTCCAATGCATTGATTTGATCCAATTAAAAAGAAAATGCTATGGACTGTTTCAGGTGAAGGCTTCTCCACTCCTACTTAAAACATCATGGCAAAGAAAAGCAGTAACGATTCCTTGCGTCAGGCTGCAAGCACAAGAGAGCACGACCCTGACTGAGCGTTCAAGGCGAGGGAAAAGAGTCCCGAGACCCATTTCCTGCTCGAGGGACTCTACAAAGCAACCTAAGCAGCAGCTCACCAGAACAAAGTAGCCCTTGCATCAGTTTTAGGCCCTCTGTGCAAATGCAGCGTCACCCTCCCGCTCCCGTTTGGCACAGCACACAGTGTTATGCACATGCGCACACTTACCCAGGCGTGCAGAAGAGCCAGTATACAGGCTGGCTTATGAAGGCTGGGGGTCTAAATCTAAAGCCTGATTCTCCATTGCTTTAACTGTAAATACTAGCTGGAATTGAGACAGGGCTTCAAGAACCCCTAGAAGCGCAGGTCCAAAGCCTGCCCTTCGACAAGGCTCTTGCTGGCAAAATGCTAACCAGTGATGCCCGGGCACGGTTGGGAACGAATGTTATAAAGGGAGTTTGTAGAACCTTCCAGGACTGGAAAATCCTTCTTGCTCTCTTCTCTGTAGCATTTAAATACCTTAGTACTCTATCATTCTTAGCATATAGGTCACCGTTGCTCAGGAGAGCATTTATTCTGACCCTCCCACCTTCAAAAATTTTTTCTTCAGTGCCTAAACAGTTTTAATACCATTCCAAACTCTCAAGTTTTAAATGCCAGACAACTCTACAACACTTAGTTTATAACAAAAACAGTGAGTTCAGCTGAGGCGAAGATACTTAAAACAACAACAACAACCACCCCCACACTAACTACCCCTACCCAGCACCACGCATGGTATACTTGAGCACAACTGGGATTTTAAATGATTCCTAGAGAGACCTACTTCTACTATCAACAGTAAAGATATTTGAGAAAATGAGCTAGTTGCTGTGGACTTAATAATAGATCTATGCAGACTGATATTCCTAAGAGATAAAGAGAAAGGAAAAAAATACTAAAAACTGATGCTCCTGGCAAATGAAAAACTAATGGCCCGTATTTTCCCCAAGGGATGGGAGGTGCTTTCATTTTATTTCATTCTGATGACTATGCCAGACCTGCCATAATAGGTAACGCTCAGGGAGCACCATCTCCAGCTAAATGGAAACACCTTGAAAATTTCATACAGAATGCAGAGGAGAGTGTAAGTCATCAAACACCAAATCTCAAGAGCGCTGAATGATCACAACAGTGCAGCAGAGTTTAGCTCTGTTTATGATTTACCTCAAAAGATTCCTACAACATTGCAAGCTGGTGTTTCCGTATACTTACATGCAGTAACAGCGGCGACTGACATTGGAACCAAAGCCACTATCAGTCAGGAACGGTTTTTCAAAGCCAATCTGTATTGGCATATTTTACTTTCAAACTCCTTCTAAAAGTTTCAACAACTCCAGTGGAACAGTTAACAGATTTCTTCGGGGACATCCTTGAAACCACTCACAGTAACTGACTTTATACATGTATACAAGTCAAACTCCTTATTTGCATGCAATTACCTGTATTGTCAACATTGCACCAACTACCAGAAAATTCATTCTTAAGTGGTTTAGAAAGGCAAAGAAATCAAAATTGATTTGTACTATTTAACATTTATTGACACAAAACAAAAAATAATTTGTAACAAACCATGTATTTACAATTTACACTGAAGGAAGATCTCTTAAGATCAATGAAATTACGTGCTCCCAACACTGGGGTGTATTTCCAGTTGGATGGTAGTTAACAGTGGTCTTTAGAACTCTCTCTCATTAGATGATCTTCAATTTGCAGGTGAACTTATGGGGAAGAGGGCTCCAACAACACATTTGTTACATTTGGTCTAAAATGCAAAAAGAACAGAAATTAGTTCATCCAAATTAACGCAATCTTCAGTTTTTAAAAAAAAAAACAACAAAACCTCTGTTCCATAATGTTAGACAGTTACTACTCAGTAAAGTGGAACGGCTGCAAATTGTATTCGCAGCAGCAAGGATTTTAGAGCATGCACGTACTGCAGTGGTAAATCAATAAAAATACTAGTATCATTTCAATTATAATTTTCAAAAGAGCATATTAGTCTAATTTAACTAAACATGGTCTCTAATAAATGTGTTTCTCTGTACAAAGTTTGGAGTTGTCAAAGCCCCTCCTGGTTGCAACATTGATACTTGCAGATTTTTTTTTATGCTATCACTATTATGAAATGCTGTATTTTGTGCAGGACCAAGAAGCCTCAGTAGTAAACATACAGGCAAGTTTCATGCTGTTCTTGTAAAAACCTTGTGCATATTTTAATTCACTTTTGCTAATATTTAGACAAATGGTCCACAATCTATCATTTACAGTCCCAAGGCTACACAAAGCTGCTGACAGCAGGGAGAAGTCCAAGAATTAAAACTGTTGCTAACTGAGAGAATCAAGCCTGATGCAGCTCACCGTCCAGCGACGGCTGAATACTATTACTCCAGAGGCAGTTACGTGGAAAAAGCAGCCACATAATAACCTGCACTGTGCAAGATGCCAAATTTTCCAGCTGGTTTAAAGCTCACGTACACAATGAAGACTACTGTTAAGACCTGCAAGTGAACGTAACAGCTCACTAACAAAATATCTCATTAAAATGCTTTTGGGTGTATATACAGAAAAATGCTAGTGAATTCCCCCAAACTGGTCAGTGGACTTCTCATCAAACCCAGGCATGCATCTCCCTTCGAGGGACACCTCAAAACAAAGACCAAAAGGGGGAAGTCGACACTGACTGTTCTAACAACGCTGCACATTTCGTCTTTTACTCTACAGGAGGGAAAAACAAGGGCTGTTGACCAGCAGCCAAGCACTCCGGCACATCATGCACTCTCCTGGTCAGCATATTCACGGCCTGCTGTGTGGCATCAATAAGTTTTCTCATCGCTTTATGTGTAGAAGGCATGCTCCAGGCCAGCCCCCAGCCCAGGTGTATGACATAAGGGTCCTTTCAACACAAGCACAAGCTAAATTTACAGAAGAGCAGCTGCCACAGCACGGGAGTCTCTGGTTTCTCAAGGAACTTGGTGGACCACGCTGGGAGGTAAGGCACGACTTCTTGATAATGGCAAAGAAAGATCAAAGATGGAAACTAAATTTGTGAAACTAAAATTGTGATTCAAAGGTGACAGCGAGAAGTTCTGATGGTAGTGGGAAAGCCATATCCTGCAGACAGACCATAGACTGCTCTCCTCTCTGCCCTCCCGCCAACGTAGGCGGTGGCGCCAGATTCAAAGCTTTGGAATAGGAGGTAGTTTATGACACCATAACCACCATCCCCTACCAGGCAGGACAGAGAAATTAAACTTATGACTGATGAAGAGAACTCAATAGTTCACCAAGCAGAACCAAAGGGATGCAAATACGCTCCCTTTTCCCCTTATATGAACTGTTCGTCTCCTGGCCTCTTCTGTGTCTCTTGACCCATCCACAACAGCCAGCGGCAAGAACCTGGACGCCAGGTGCGTACACAAACGCTCACAAACGTACTCTGCAAACACTCTCCCATTCATGGGCAACAGGTAGGGTAAAACGGAGATGGCAGCTTCTGAACTGTGTGGGCAGACCTGTATCGCGCAGAAGGCAATGTCAAATGGGCTTGGTCAGGGCTCTGCCTCTATGAGGAACCCATGCCGGTGATCCTGAAGGGCCACAATGATCTTCCGTCTTACTCAGTCCAGACACCTGCTCAGACACCAGAGAAATGTCAGGAACCAGGAAGATGCTCTTCTCCTGGCATTTACCAGAAAAGTCAGGCAGCAGGGGGGTGTGAGAGGGCATGTGTGTGTGCACACAAATCTGCAGCAGCTGGCATGCACTGCCAGCTAGACCTCCACACCGAAACCGGCCAGTGCCAAACGGCATTCCCACTGGCAACAGGAATGAAGATGTAAGAGCAGGTGAACGACTGGACTAGCCTGCCAATACAAAATCAGGGCATGGCGTGGTGCCTGAGTGATGGCAGAGCCACAGCAAGATCATGCCAAGGCAAAAGAAGTCACCAGCATGCTGAATTAGTGCTAGAGAGGTGCAGAAAGCACGCTTTGATGCTCTAAGTTAAGTTTGGCCAGGTGAAATGGCGTTGGAAAGGATTCCTTCAGCACTGCAGAGCCAGCCTCGACAGAGGGATAAGGCTCAAGGACAACCACACGGGCCTGGAGAGGTGGAAGTTCTGCTTCTGCAGACTGGAACATGGCAGGCAGCAATGATAACAAACACCTTGCCGGTGACATCCTAAACCAACCTTCTTGGGATTAAAACTATGCAAGTCTTTAAAAGAACGGAGGCCAAAGGAAGCTTTGCATCACTCCTCTGAGCAAGAAAATTGGGAGCTTTGCCAGGCCTTGTACAAAGCTTGAAGGAGAGGTAGAGGAACTTTCAGGCACAAAGAACACCTCTGAAATAATTCAAATACCCAGAAATGAGTTAGAAGAATGATACAGTCATTGCAAGCAGCACTAAGAGAAAACAGAAACCTTTGAAGAGGGCACTGAAATCCAAAATAATAATAAAAAAGCATTACTTTGGATATTACTTCAGGCTGCAAGACAAAAAGTGAAGGAAGAGAACATTCAAACTTGACATAGTGCATCACACTGGCAGCATGTGCGTATGCACTTTCATGAAGAAAAGAAAATTATGATCAACACTTGTAATACATGAGGAGACCCCTTCTTTGTAATTTCTGGAATAATTCAAGGAGGAGAGAGGAGGAGAGAGGAGGAGAGAGGAGGAGAGAGGAAAAAAATGGGACATTTAAGCAAGTTCTTAGTCCATGCATGCATCCAGTTAATTAAAAATGGTTTTGTACTTCATCTGCATACTCAGTTCCAGGTAAATGAGCAAGCATACGTGGAAGACTGGGGCATGCACCTCATTTGCAGTGATGCTCACCTTAGCATCTTGCCAGAGATGAGCTTTGCAGTGAAACAAATGCAAGCTTAAAACACCCTTCAGAAGAGGAGTTAAATTATTTTCAGTAAAAACAGTATTACTATTATAGTTCCCCCCCTCTTTTTTCCATCAAGAAACACAAGTACGTCATGCAGCGTGGGTGTAGGTTGTAAGCAACAGAAGCCATTTCACGACAAGGTAATGATTTCTGTGAACTTAAGTGGGGTTAGCTACCAAACAAAATGAAGCTGTTCTAAATTCTGATGAGATAATCCACTCAATGTAATCTGTTTGAAAGGTTAAACGGGAAGCTGAGATGGGACTCAGTACACCACAAAATGAAGAGGCGAAAAAAGCAAACGTTCTGTGCTGCTTTGTCTTCAAAGCATAGTGGGGCTTTTTCACTAGCTAAAACACTGCTCAAGTCTGGCAGCTGTGTTCTCACTTATTCCCACAGCAACCTCTGTACCTTAAGTTACCTTAAGAGCGCACAGTAAAGCTTAGTTGCTTAAAAGGCAAATGTCTGCTTCTAATATGAAGAAAATCAGCCATAATAAAAGTCAGAGAGCATTTGCTGGATGCAGAAAGGCCTCTGCAATTATCACTTAATTGTCCTTCATGGGCCAATACCAGGAGTCTCATACTTTCCCCTTAAGCTTGATCCCTCCTTCAGCACTTTTTCTTAACTGGCTACTTAATTAGTCTTCCTTCCTGGGCTTAATTGTAAATTTGTTTTGATTAATTGGCCTCAGAGCTGACTTGGCACTTACTGAAATATAGAAGTGCTTAGTTTCTTCAGCTTATAGCCTACTGTATCCTACGGGAGCCTCTGCTTTGTCAGCAATGAAATTTCAAGTTCAGATTGTGGAAAAAAAAATCGTTTTCATAATTACCTTTCATTTCTTGTAATTGCCACCTCTGTACTACAACACAAAAGTGATGATAACAAAGAAAGGGTAAGATTCAGTAAGTTCAGGTGTATTGTCCAGTGGATTTTATATCATGTTTGTTAGTTGAATCTTGCAATTTTAGGTAAGATGACAATGCTAAATTCAAGCGATCACAGCACTGCTAGAATCCCAAACCAAGAGTGTAAGTTGCCGGCACGGACAGCTGCGTTCTGACGCCACCAGCACGAATGGTTTCCCCTACCCTTCAGAAAAGTCATGTTCTGCTCTTCCAAGTCATTGAACGTCATTGAAAACCCTTTGCAAAATCCTAGGCAAGCCAGGCTGCAACACCTTTGCACACTAGGACGCTACTTTACACAGCTCTTCGTTACGCTTACACCTCTCCCTCTTATGTCACTCCTCTCCCTCTTCACAGCATGTTGATTCCAGAAGACACCCCCATGGTGGTACCACATATCAGACATCTTGATC
The DNA here is from genome assembly GCA_013399475.1 of Chauna torquata. NCBI lineage: Eukaryota > Metazoa > Chordata > Aves > Anseriformes > Anhimidae > Chauna > Chauna torquata. The sequence goes on from VXAL01001854.1 coordinate 587,943, forward strand.
CATTCTCATTTTAGCTAGTGATGCTGGAAGCACAGGAAAAGGCAACTTCAAACACTACAACCATGAAAAAACAACGACCTAAAAAATGTGTATTGTCAGCTACCCTCCTGTACTGGGTGTATGTAGCAAAGTTTTTGTTACGGGGAGGGCGTGGGGCGAAACGACAGGGAGGTTGCTGCAGGAGCAGCCTCTGTGAGAAGAGGCCGGGGCTGCCCCATGTCGGACAAAGTCAGGCCCAGCCGGCTCCAACATGGACCCGCTCCGGCCAAAGCCGAGCCCATCAGCGGCGCTGGTGACGCCTCTGGGATAACGGATCTAAGAAAGGGCAAAAAATGCAGCGCAGCAGCTGGGGGAGAGAGGGGCGAGAAAGATGCGAGAGAAACAGCCCGAGAAGCAGCCCCGCAGCCAGTGCAGGAGGAGCGGAGGAGGTGCTCCAGGCGCCAGAGCAGAGATTCCCCCGCAGCCCGTGGAGAGGAGCCTGGTGACGCAGGTTCTCCCCCTGCGGCCCCTGCAGGACTGCGCCGGAGCAGATATCCACACTAAAGCCCACAGAGGACCTCACACTACAGCAGGTGGACATCTTCTGAAGGAAGCTGCAGCTCATGGAGACCTAACACAGGAGGAGGCTCCTGGCAAGGAACTGCACTGTGGAGAGGAGCCCACACAGGAGCAGGTGATCTGGCAGAAACTGCAGTCCTTGGGCGACCCACACTGGAGCAGTCCGTTCCTGAAGGACTGGACCCCGTGGTATGGACCCATGCTGGAGCAGTTCTTGAAGAGCTGCATCCCACAGTATGGATCCCACACTGGAGCAGGGGAAGGGTGTAAGGAGGATGGAGCAGCAGAGACACAGCGTTATGGATCCCATAGCGCTGCTCAGGGGAAGGTGAAGGTAGAGTTGGGAGAGAAGCTGAGCCTGGGAAGAAGGCAGGGGGGAAAAGGTGTTCTTAGTTTGTTTTTAGCACTCATGATCCTACTCTTATTTTTAACTGGCAATAAATTAATCTTCCCAAGCTGAGTCTGTTTTGGCCCTGATGGTAACCTGTGAGCAATCTCCCTGTCCTTATCTCAACCCACGAGCTTCTTCATCCTACTTTCTCTCCCTGCCTTGCTGAGGAGGGGGAACGGGAGAGTGGCTGGGCTGGCGTCTGGCAGCTGGCCAAGGGTCAACCCACTGCAGCTACCCATTTAATAAACTTCCTGCATAGTTGTCAAGAGCACTATAATTCTTCACTTTCCAAATTTAGAAGTCGGTACCTAACCAGATGCAAAGAGAAGTTAAAAATCTTACTTGAGACATAAATATCTTTTTCTGTGAACACTTTAAGATTTGCATCTCAATTCAACAGACTGAGAAAGTAAACACTTTGCTTCCTTCAGCTGGCTGCATTTATTGCCTGTCTTGTGCTCCAAACAAGAAAAGATTGCAGAAATGCAAAGCAAATGTAGTTTTACAATCTTTTGTGTGCCTTTACTTAGGCACAGCAGTTTAAATGAAGAAAAAAAAAAGAAAAATCTTTGTGGGTGGGCTCGAGAACACTGAGCAGCTCGCAGGCACCCCTTTAACATACTCCTTCCCTAATACTCAGCAGCTAATTGCTTTGACTGGTGATTAACTATTTGTTATCGTCCTAAAACTGGACCACAGGAATTAGTTTGGTTGTGAAATCCTCAAGGAAGCTTTTCTATACAACCAGAGAAATTGTACTGCCAAGAGAGCTCTTCTGACTGTCTCGATGAACACCCATGAAGTGATAGGATATTCTTAAAAGGAAGTTACTGTCTTGGAAAGACTAAGGTGTTCATTTACAACAGCTGGCAATACCATTAAAGAGGCACGTCCCATACTCTTCAGTTAGATGTATTATCTCCAATCAATCATTGCTTAAAGTAAATTCTGTTTTACAATACACATCATGCAGCAGAGCCTGCATCAGTAGAAATGCAAGAAATATTCCTTCATGCTGAAACGCCTTTTCAGCTGTCATGAAAATGAGGAAATAGCTTTTTAGGTTTATTGCATTCCCCAAAAGTTAATTTGAAATCATTTAAACTAATTCAGCTACGTACTTGAAAAACAGAAGGAATTGTATATGTGCTTCAACAGTTTGTTTTATTGATGCTGTTTATTTCTCTGTAATTACTCAGCTCGTATTGTCCTATTTTATGTTTACTAAGTTGTATAAATATATTTGTGCACGTATCTGACAGTTTTGCAACCGTTCTCCTCCATTCTTCTTTAAACTACAAAACACACTGTTTAGTAAGACAAAGTCTTCTAACGAAATTCAGCTCTGAGAAGTTAGATTTTTCAAAAGAACCTACTAACCAGTTAAGTCATTTTTCTCAAATGAAGCCAAAGCCTTGAAAAATCTGACTTTTTCATTGTGGTAGGTCATTGTCAGTTCAACTCCTTAAAATATGCTTCTAGTTGTATCACGACACCTACCGCTGAACACACGTACCTGCCAACTTCCAAGCTGATGAAATACTGACTGTTTTTGCTTTCTGCTCTCTCAATTACTATTGACAGAAATCAATTAATTAACATACTAAAACAGAGATTTCCTCCAGGAACAGTGCGTGTACCAAACCGGCAGCACAGAAAGGCCATGTCTGCTTCACAATGACAATCCCAGCTTCACCTCACAGCAGGTAAGGCCAGCTAGCAATTTCAGCCTAGCTTAATAATTACAAACCTGGCTCAGATCTCTACTACTGTTAGAGATGTTCTGTATTCTACTCTAAGTAAATGAAAGGTTGTGCCATCTGAGCCAAACAGATAAGCCATTATAGTCTAATAAATAATCTAAAAACCGTTTTAAAAAATACAACATGGAAATAACATTACAGAAACCCTAAGAGTGTATATTTAAGCAACAGACCACAACATGTTCTGCATGGGCTATTACCTTAGCATTTTACCAAGTCTAGATAATTTTGCCGCATATCTATTTGAAACCATCAAAGTAGTCAGTGGAAGTTGGATTACTCAACAAAGTAGTAAATACGCTGATAAAAAGAATCACTCGTTGACAGGAAGAAGAATGCTAAATTCTCAGATTTCAGAGAAGGCTTTTTTTTTTATTTCTTTGCAATATCCCTTTTGGTAAAGGAAAAAATTAAGACTGCCACAGGTTACCCACGACTACTAGTAGCCTGACCCACACAAAAATGTGGGAAGCAGGAGCCATAGCAAGACCAGGCAGAGGTGAAACATCAGCTTTTTCTTCCAGCGACCAATTCTCACTTGCCACACTGCACAACGCAGCACCCACTGGAGTCCTGGAACACAAACAGAACTTTGCAACTAAAGTTGTAAATTCTCCTGCACCTTCTCACACTACAAGTGTCAATTTAAAAGAAAAAAATGCATTCCAGACAAAGGGTGAATGATCTAGCTCAACTCAGCTCCTGCTGTGCGCTAGTATCTTTAAAAACAACTTCGAGTGAGTGGCTGCAACTAGTATAACTTACGTGCTAACAGAATGAACTTCGCAAGGTTCAGTACCAAATCCTAATGTTAATAGAAACTGATTTACTTGCAACGAGTTCAAGTGAATCTATCTCCATTTGTAACACACTCCCCTTCCCCCCCATTTAACAGCCAAACCCTACTGGGTACAGATGCCAGCCAAGGACAAATAGCTATGCTTGAAGCACCATCTAATGGCAAGTAGTAGAATTGGTTCTATAGATAGAGAAGGCAAGATTAAGAACTTTGTACCTTTAAAAAAATAAATTTCTATTCTGTCCCTCCTTCCAAAGAGAGTTACTTGTTTCCTAAACTATAGAATGGTGGAGCCACAAACTATTTTAAGAAATCTCTGTTTTCACTGCAGACTTAAAGGCACTTCTTGCTCAACCACCACAGCACAATACGTGTTATGCCAGTATTTCTTATGACGGAACTTAAAGTAACACTGCGAAGGAAAAAATAAACTGTATAACTGATGCAAGTACTTCATCAAAATTTTACAAACTAAAGGCAACATCCTAGATACAGCACCAAGCTTGGCACAGCTGACTTTGTTACTCAAAAGAAGAAAATCAAGTATTTTGAGATGTAGTTCAACTACAAAATGTTCTCTGCAAACTATACCAGACCTTTCACACAAGAAATCAACTAGCCAGGAAGCAACCAAACAATCTACCCTAAAAAGGTACTTCCTTTACCAAACCCGCAGCATTCTGTTGACGCTCCCAGCCACAGAATTAGAAAAAGCAAACAGGCATTCGTGGCATTCTGACCTCAAATCTACACTTGAACGTCTGCCACTTCCCAGTCTGTACGTCCTACTTTTGCTCAAGAAAACATCCAGAAGGATGGATTTGTCCTCATTTACTCATAACCCAAAGAAAACCCACTCAAAACCTCAAAACCTTGCTGCCAAGTTGCAATATAGTGCAGCAGGGGAAGACAACAACAAGGGCAATGCGTTGCCCTCCATCTGAACCTACCACACTGGAACATATACCTGAAAAAACGGCAGGCTGCCTCGAGCTCCACAACAACATACATCCACACTTTCCTTTAGGGCCATCAGCTCCGTAGTCCATACATGTTCACCAGTCACTGAAAAAGGCATCCTTCTGATACCCAGTCTCAGCAGACAGATAATGCAGAACAAAATTTGCAGGGTATCTTCCTTCTGAACTCCCTGGCCTTTAACACAATGGCAGAGTGGTTGTTTTCTGACTTTCAGCTGGAGCCGATGAGCTCTTGGGCTCGGAGATCATCACATCCATGTCCTGACTGCTGGGAGACATGCCTGGGAGAGGAGCAGATGATCTTTGGTCTAATGCTAGCCCTGTACTGTTTACCAAGTGGCAGATTTCCAGATCTCTGTGGGCCTGCCTAAAGAGTTGAAAGACTTACAAATGGAGCGTTTTACTGGGTGGGATTCCCTCAAGCAGTGGAGACAGCATGCGTGCCCATCTGGTAGCTGGCATGATTCCAGCACAGGAGGGACAATATTTGAATCTCACTGACCTTGAAGAGGCCAACCAAGCCCAGAAGTTAGAAAAGCTACCAACATCAAATTATTATCAGCTCTAACTAAATGACTTAAATCTATATAGAGAGATTTTAAACTGCTTCCAAAATTTGAGGCTGAGGACAAAAAACAAAGGCACTTCCTTGCAATCTGAACTTTGACTGCAAATAGTTTTGATCAAGATGATGAACTAAACGGCAATTGGCATACTCCTGTTTTATCTTCTGAATTCAGCAATGACCTAGCCATGAACGCAAAGATGCCATGTAACTTCTACTAAGCATGTACAAGGTCATGCACTAATTATAGAAACCACTGCTTGAAAGAGAATGAAAAAAAAAAGGTTATTACCTAAAATTCCCCAATCTAAAGCATCTCTCACATAGGAATTGTAGCCTCAGTAGTGTCCAAGCCCTTTCACAGACACCCAAAGTTAGTTCTCAGCTGAAAGTTTCCTATGGGAAACACTGAAGCCAATTCATCTTTCCTACTTTAATTTGTACTTTAGATTTAGCACAAAGATCACGGCCAAGGCTGCTTACAAGGTCAATGCTCAATCCTCAAGTACTCAGCCCTTAAACAGTTTTCAATTCCAATTCAATTTTCCATATGTCTTCCTCTTCTAGAATAGCACTGACCACTCAGAGAAAGCACCCTACCAGAGTAGCTGTAGTTTATCCTCATGTTCAGCCAGAAGGAACCTTGAAGAGCTTGGGAGACAAATGTTATGTATACCATCTGCTGTCTAGACTTGGCTTCTGAAGTATACAGTATAATTACAATTTTCCCACAGGTCCTCATTATTATTCAGGAACACATCAATCAAAACAAAAGGCGATATTAACGTAACACATTTGGCAATGACCTAGTGCCGTTACACAAAATTAAGCTATCTGCAACGTTCAGAGCTTCCATATAAAAAATACAACTGATAAGCTCCTACATAAAAGCATCCGTTTTACAATACAAATTTTAGGCACTAATCATACATCTGGTAGACAAGGAAGAAACTGCTGTCAATAACATATTAGAAGAACGCTGGACCCTAGCACACAAGCATTCCAGCAGCCCATCTCCTAAACAACAATTACTGGAGTTCAAACAGCATGGTTCTACGTTTAAACAGAGATTATTCTGAGAGGTTTATAACCAGGCAGACATTAAGTCTAACAGATGTTAGCTGAAGATGTCAAAAGTAATTTAAGTGCTAAGCATTTGGGGGAGATTAGGCATAAAAGTACAATTTGGAACAACAATGTGTTTCTCCCACAAATTTTTAAGTCTATCTTCCTGGCTTGGGATGACAAGTGCCCGATACAGAGTGCAGCCCTTCACTGTGTCATTGCAGTTTGACAGTAAACTTCTGAGATGTTTTTGTAGCTCTTTCTATGTTGATTTCACCAGCTCTGTCTTAGTTTGTAAAGTTAAGCTGGGCACACTCAAACACACTTTGCATGTTAAAAGAAATTCAAAAAATACAAAAGCTTGAGAAGTATTTCAAGCAAACTTTTTTGGAGAAAGTTCTTCACCTGTCGTTTTTGAGTTGTGTGAAAAGGAGAACACTTTCTTCATTCAGAAGATTATGTATGTTGTATCCATTTCCTACAAATAAAAACAGAAACAGTTTTCTTTAGAAACCACAAGCAATTTTTGAACACCTGTCCTGGCTTCTACCAAATATATTTTCATTTCATGTATTTTAACAGAAGCAATATTAGCCCCAAATCCAGGATGGATCCAGGAGGATCCACACTCTTACAGGCACGTCATTGCATTTCAAAGTGATAACGAGGAAGAAAAAGCTACAGCTAGAGTCATTTATGTTAACCCATGGTAGGAAAAAAGCACATCTTCACTTAGACTTTTACAGAAGTGAATGTACTTGGCTTGAACTCTCCAGTTGCAAAATCCACAAGAAAACTTTAAGGTGACTGAATTTATTTTAGTCATTATAGACAATCTCATTAAAAACTGTGCAAGGAAATTCATTTGCAGATCTTCACTTGGGATTTGCATACTAGCGTGACCTCAGACACAGAAGCATCTAAAAGGCACTGAATGTTGAGAAAGAGCAACTTTCTAACATTCATATATAGCCACACTCCATAAGATACAAAGAGATCCTCCACCACGCTGCCCATCCATGCATACTGAGACAGGCCATCAGGAAACAGGGACAAACGGAGATGAATACAGACAAGGAACTTTTACAGTTAATATAATCTCCTTTACCCCAAAATCCAACTACAGATTTGTCTCTGCAGACCCCTAAACTTTTAAGGTTAAAACAAAGAAGCTTTCACTGAAGTGTCAAGCATTAATTGAACAATGATTGTTATAACAGGATGTCATAGGGAAAAGCTCATGAAAAAACTAAGCACCAGTGGTAGCTTGTCATTTTCTAACACAGCCTCTTCACAAGCAAGCTGTACAAAAGTTCTCTACAGCTTCATGAACATTCTACTCTAGAACTACAACAAATTCTCCTGACTACACTCTTACCCACTGAAGGGTAGCTTCTCATATGGAGTTCATTCCACTTTCGTCTCAGAAGGGCAAAATCAGAGGTGTTTAACAATTCTCAATGACCCATATGAAGTTACAACACTTTCAACAGACAGGCTGCACCTTCTACACTTCACACAGTGTAAAAGGCAGTAAACCGATCCAAATGGATTTTCATTATTTTATGTAGAAAAAGGGCAAAAAGATGGTGATGAAAACAATTATATTAACTACCACTATTTAAAGTGGTCTGTTGAAGTTTCCCTGACACTGTAGCTAGGGACAGAACCAGAACACCAAGAGAACTTCACTCTTGGAACTTGATCGTGTCATCAAAAACTCTGAAGCCAACTCAGGTAAACAAGCAGTGTTTGTACCACTACAGTCCAAGGTCAGGTCACCAACCCATGTCCAGTGTTGGGTCACACTCCCTTCCTCCTAACACTGTACTTTCCCATTCTCTACTCAAACTTCTCCCCCTCACCTTGGTTTTGCTTCCTGGCATGCTAATTCAGTCTAATCCATTCCCAACAAATTGATTTTAAAGGCATGTGCTTACCTGCTGGAACATAGAAAAAGTCCCCTGAAGTCAGATAATATGATGTCTTATGCAAGGTAACAATAATTTTGCCGTGGATAACATAGAAAGCCTTAATAAAAGCCAGAGGGTTCTAAGATCAGCAATTTTTCCATTGCAAGCATTTAAGAAAGTTATCCATGAAAAAATACTCTTTGTTTTGCATACACATTGTAACAAAGATCAAAAAAATAAGCAAACTAGCACAATAAGCTGAGCTGCAACTCCTTTTCCCCCACCCAGCTGAAACCTAAGATACACAACGTGAAGCTGGGTGGGGAGGCATTTTTATTTAATACTTCTATCTTGTCCATACAGTAAACATACATGGACATACTGGTTTAATGTGAAAGCAAGCAGGGGAATGTGCATGCAAAGTACCTGTAGCAAGTTTCTTTAGTCATAACTGTTTGATTTCACAACTGAAATGATTCATTTATGTTTTCTGTATATATTTGCATTTTAGGGAAAAAATATGAAAAACATGTCAACTTCATATGCTACTTCTAAGCACTCTATGATTCTCTGCTTACATATAGACCATTAAATAAAAATAAAGAAAAAAGTGTACTTACTATTGTATCCATGTGGACAAACTGGTGTCCCTTTTCTTTAAATGGTTTCAAGATCAATTTGCCAGAGGCAAAAGCAGATGTATTCAAATTTTTATATATTTCTACCGATTCATCTTTGAAGAAACACAAGTGACCGCTTCCAGCATTAATACACTCTACAACAAAAGTCCAGGAGATTAACATAAATGCAAACACATAATCAGTCTCATTAGCCCAACTAACAACTAGCAACTTTTTAAATTATATGCAGCACGTATCGTTTCCGTGCAACAACCCCATGAGCTAGACTTAATATTTAGCTGAAAACATCAGGACATTTCACTCCCTTCCCGTTTTTCTGTCTCCCTCAGAATTTTCTCCAGACAAACAATCAATATTTCTACAGCTTACTTTTTTTATGCCCAAGGCAGCACAAAAAGTTTTTTCCTACATCAATCTACATCTAAACACTTACTACTTCACTTTCAAAGGTCCTTGGTCACATCCCCTCAACTTACCTAGAAGAACTTCCTGATTTTTTACTGGGTCCACTACAAGGGTTGGCTTAGAAGTATCAGCTAGGGTGTGATCCAAATGTTTAACTACTTCACTTCCTAGGGAGAAAAAAAAAATACAGAAGAGTAATCACTCCACAATTTAAACACTTATTATGTAACACTTATTACGTAACCACAATTTTGGATTTCATGCATAAGTAATTAAATTTTTCAGTAAGTGACTAAACAGACTGAAATACACTTTCTCCAGATAAAGGGAGATAATCCATAACAGTTCTTTGAAAGTGCAATTTTCATTGGAATTATTTCTCTGTGCAATCAGTAAAAGGCCCCCTAAATCCTAAAGAATTTTTCAGGGCAATGCCGACAATGTCTCCTATGCTATTAATGACAGTATTTACGCAACAGCACCTGCATTTCAAGAGAAGAACTTTTCCAGCAACAGATGCTGAGAGGATATTAAGAGAGGATATAAATACATGATGAACTAAGAAAAGCAAGTCTTTTCCTTTTACCTACTGCTGATGACTGAGACTTAAGAGAGCGTTCAAAAAGAATAAGCACACGTTCAATTTTCCTTTTCTCGAGAGAGAGCATTACAGGAATCTCACTGTAAGTTGTAAATCAGAGCACTATTTCTACAATAAAATGGATTTTTCTACAGAAGGCAATAGCCTAAGAGTTGATGACAATCTTATGCTTTTCAAAGAGAAAAGAGGCACTGGAGAATTTTCAAGACAGAACAAATATCCCAAAGCTCTCTTGCAGAACTCTCTTAAGCAGACAAGTTTAGCTCCATAGTACACTGGAAATCTCTATAAATGCAGTCAGAACAAGGATGTTAAAGGTACGCTATAGCACTTTATAGGCACTCTAAACAATCCTACGCTGAGGCAGTCAGGGCTAGGAAGAAAGTTACTGTTTGAAATAGCTTTGTGCCAAAATAACCATCTCTCTATAAAAAGAGGCAGCAACAGGTGCAACTCTACAGCCCTAAATCTTTATTGTATCATTAAAATTTAGGAATTTGTCCTAGAAATTCAACTCAGCTGCTAGGCCTTGTATGTATCACTTAAAATTCAAGGATGCTAACAAAAGAGTATCTCTGAGGATGAATGTCTGTTAAACAGGAAATCCATCACTTCTGGAGGCAGTTCAGATAAACCTAAAGCAGCCAATAATTCATGTAAGATACAGTATGAACGGTCACTACCAGCTCAAGCTTACATGGACTGCAAATCACTTGCATATAAACTTAAAAGCTGTACTCAGATCAAAGGCTCATCTAGATTAGGATCCTGTCTCTACCAGTGGCCAAAAGCAGGTACCCCTCCCACGCCCAAAAATGCTGTAACAGTAATGATGCTTCTATGGAACATTCTCCACCTCTACACATGCAGCTTGCTTTTATTTGAGAGCTATTAAGTTTTCCATGAATTTATCCAGTTCTCATGTTGAATCTACATAAATGTTTTTCTCCGCAGTGTTATTCTATGGCAAGGAGTACACAGCATACAGTGAGAAGAGCCGCCTTATTTTGTGTGGAAAACCCATCTCCCACTATCTTCCTTTCACAGCTTCTAGTTCTTGTGTTAAAAGGAAAAAAAAAAAAAAGAAACAATTGCTTTCTATTTCCTTTCTCCATACCACTTGTAATTTTATAGGCCTTTACCACACCTCTGCAGTCTTCTCAGGGCTTAGGAGCCTTCACCTACATAGTTGCTTCTTGTACAGAAGTCCTTCCATGTCTTCAACAACTTTCTCTGAACCTTCTCTAGTCCTACTACTTTCTTTTTGTGGTAGGGAATCAAATTTACATGCAGCAGCTTAGAGCTTCAGAATTTGTACCAACATTCTCTGTTTTCTTCCTTATTCTTTCTCTAATATTAGTTCATCCCTGATTTGTTTTAGAACCGTGTCAAGACCAGTATTTTCCACCCTTGTCGGCATTTGTTTATTTGCTCTAACTTTATGTATAAATTCTGCAGTCACAAACAAAAGCTCTAGTGAGTCCCCATACAGAAAGGTTCTTTAGCACCAAAACCCCTTCCAGAGAAAGCACAGAAAAAAAAATTGGTTCTTGGACTCTATCTCCCTTCTCAGCACTAGCTACATACTTATCACCTACTGGCCTTAGAGGCTGCAGCAAAGCTTCCTGGGTGTTTAAGCACAGATTTAGCCTACTTTTATCCATCTTGTGCATTGCTCTCTATTCATCTAGCTCGCAATGTTTTTGTATTTAACGTAAAATACTGGTACCAGATGGTGCTTCTTCAGATGTGGTACTACAGGTATCAGCAAGACAACCAGAAGCTTTTATATCTTAACTGTGCATTATGAAAGTAAACACATTAGTATCATTAACCAATGAGCTGATCAAGGGCAGAAGCACAGCATATTTTCTTCGACCCCCTCTTTAAGTGCATCACACCTCTGGATCTGTCATGT